>JAQGAZ010003632.1:0-11042 GCA_034692225.1 Polydesmus complanatus
TTCCGATTGGCCCAGGTTTTTCTTAAAAGTAAGGGTCGCTTTGGTTAAGGAAGTAGCACTTTAAAAGTTGTGAAATGCAATTGTGGGAAGGTTGACCCTTAACAACTTAAGCGTAAGTGGAAATTTTAAGTGGGACACTTAAATGGGACGTTTAAGTGGGACCATTAACGCGTCAAATTTCGTCATTTCCTTTCGCAGTTAATCCTCAGTTAAAAAGTATAACTTTAAAAATAAAAAAATTCGAATGCACGAGTCCATAATATTTTGATAAGATTAAAATAGCGGCGTTAGTAATTAGACTTTGATTAAGCGCGTTTCATAACGTTATGAGGTCATTTTGATTAAGATTAATCGAGAGGAAAATAAAATCATTGGATTCAACAGAGTAAAATTGATTAACGCTGAAATCAACAATTTTTTTTTTTATTATTTTGCTCGTACTACTTTAACATTAAGTTGACTGGAATGGATCGACGCTTATAATTTAGACAAAATTCAGCTACAGTACGTAATCTCAATGGAAAGTTGAATCGTGTCATGTTAGCTTGAAGATAAACTTTGCTCCATGAAACTTATAGCCCTCACTTAATAGCTTGTTGTTTACGATGTTTTTGGAAATATTTTCTACCAAATTATTGTAAATGGCGGCTGTTAAAATTCTTCTCATTTGTCTACTAATTTTTTTAAAGATAACCAACGGTAAGAACGATTAATTAAAACAAATTCAGTAAAAGTGAATTATTGGAACTTTTAGCCTCTACTCAATCGGAAGTCGAGAATGAAGAAAACATCAACAACTTAGTTGACGTCATTCTACCGCACGTGCTCAGCATTATTAAAACCGAGTAAATAAATTCATATTTTTTTTTTCAATAAATATCTGCATAATTCAATGCTATATTAACTTTTAAAAAAAAAAAAAAAAATAATCGCAGTAAGTTAAAATGAGAAACTAATTTTGATTTAGGAATTTGGAGCCTCTTAGTTTGACTGAACTGAATGGCGGAGAATTATCTAATTGTATACTAAGTGGCTTGAGCAGTATTTATCGTTGGGGAAACTGTACGTTGCGTCATCAATTATCATCCTCATTACTCATTCATTTGCGTATTGGATTTCAACGACTGATTGGCTCGTGTGCTATCAGCAAAAGGTAATAAAGATTACAAGAAAATGCTCCTTCCTTCATTTTTTTTTTTTTTTTTAATTTAATTTTAATTTAATAATATGTACTGTAGTTATGATTTAATATATTAGTCTGCGCATTTTAAAACGCTCGTTAATCTTCGTAAAGTAATTTAACTTGCAACAGCATCGACATAAATTATACTTAAAAATCACTTACAAAACTCCAAAGTTACTGGTTTATACTAGTTTAATTTACTAATCCCTAAAAAATTCATTGCTAATTTTTATCAAACATCTAAAAATCATTTGCCTGTATTAGGGCGTCAAATTCTATTAAATTAAATTAATTAAATACAAAAATATGCAGTAAAATGTGATAAATTAATTATAATAAACTGATCTTTAAAAATCCCATGTAAAAATTCTTAAGAAAGGTTTTTACATGTGATTAACCATATGCAGGCCTAGCTACAACAACTAACTAAATTTAAAACTATAAAAGTAAATAAAATAATTACAAACATCAAATTTAAAACAATAAATAGCCTACCGGTAGTTCCAAACTTCAAAAGTTGCACTTTCTAATTTATTTATTTTTTTTTTTTTTGTTTAAACTCCCTGCAATGCTTATTAAAAATCAGATTCAAATAATTATTTGTTTGTTGTTTATTATTTTTAGGGTAATAATATTTCGCTACAGTGGATTGATACGGATGCGCATGGAGGATGTGGCGTCGGCAATCGTAATCAAGCAAGACGGCGATTCGTTATTAGCCGAAAACTCTCGACCTCGACTCGTGTCACTGGATTTGGCTCTGGAACAGGGTCTTAATATCCAAACCGAAGGCGATGCGACTCTCACTTTCGTTCTCGACACTCTCAAAGTCATTTACATTCGTCGATTGGAACGCGTCGTTCAACATAATCTCAAGGAATATTTTACCTCGTATTTAAACGACTATCTCGGTAATATTAACTCATGGAATGAAATTCATCCCGCCATTATCAATTCCACAAATTTAAATTAATTATTATTATCATTATTTTTTAATAATGAAAATCAACAATTATTAAGATGGTAAAGCGCTTCGAACTAATAAATAATTAAAAATTACTTGCTTATGTAATTAAGTAATTAATTTTATTTTGAAATGAAAATGTTGTCAGTTTTTAATTTATTAATTAACTAAAAACTAAATCACTAAAAACGAAACATGCCTGAATTATTTGAAAACATAGTGTAATTCAAAAACTTTGCTTTTAAAATTACCGCCAATATTGTCCTTTTAAACTATTACCACGATTTCTCGCTAGAGGGAAATTGTGTTATCTATTTTTGTAAGGCAATGACGTCAAAGGTATGACGCAATTAATAGCAGCAGCTGATTTTAACTAGGGGGTTTTCCATTTTTTAAAATCGTTTTTGACGAAATCGCGCATCGATACAACATCGATATGTTAATAAAACGCCTTTTCGTACGAAGTAATTATCGATACGGTTAAATCGATTCTTAAAAATCTATTTTCGTTGGGTTTCGATTCCAGGATTATTGACAGCGGATGATCTTTTCCGTGTCGCGTTTTTCCCCACTTATTTTTCTTGTCATTAACCAAAAATTAGTCCTTTAAACTTGATAATTCCGTGCTTGATTGATCGCGGAGATGAAACTACAAAGCGACCAGTTCGAAGATGGAGAAGAACTGAGTGAAGAGACGCTGTTGTTGGTGGAAGCGGCTGAAGCGGGAGGCGGCAATGGCGATGGGATCGACGCCGCCGATTTACCCGCATCTCTCATCGTGACGAAACTTAATGTCAACGTGTTTAACGATCAGGAAGAACGAGTAAGTTTAACCCTGTGTTTAATTAATGATCAATGTCATTTTAACGAGAATTTAATTGATAAACCAGCTGCTTTTCGAGAATCTGTTTCGCGAGTTCGAAGAAACGGCGACGTTTCAATACTTCAAAAGCTTCCGAAGGGCAAAGGTCAACTTTTCGTCATCAGCGGTGGCCGCCCAAGCCAGGATTCAACTACACCAAACGCAGTTAGGAATCAATCTCATCAATTGCTATTTCGCCCAGGTATAATAATAATAATTAACTACGCATTTTCAAGAGTGAAATGTAGGTCGTAGACGTAACGAAATATGGATATTTTTATCATTATAATCTAAAAGGTTACCAAAACACAAAAATTTTAGTTTATTTAGATGCACAAATACAGTAAAACTTCGTTTATCCGAGTGTCCGAATGGCAATTTTAAATTAATTTTGCATTAATATGAACGACAAGCTATAACAAACTTTTTTAAGGACCATTTTTGTTCTTAAAATGCAGTTTCAGTAAGTATTCATTAACCTTATAAGAAATAATTTTCCACCAAAAAAAAATTCACAATACTGAAATTGTATATTATTTCCTAGCTTGGGTTATTTACAGGTATTATTCACGTATTCTTAAGTTTTCCTGTAAAGGCACGGTTTCTTTTGATCGCTCGTTGTGCAATTGAGTTCCAACATTTTTATTATTTGACAATGTTAACAACATTCGATAGTGCTGGTAAAATGTTGAAGTTGAATCAGTAGATCTTTTTACTTTCAAATCTAAATTTACAAGTTTTTATTTATTTTTAATAATAAATGAGAGTAAAAAGTGTCGGGTACATCAATCAATAATCATTTAAGAATTTTTGCGGCTAAAAATAATCCCGGTGTATAAAAAAAAAATATTTTTTATGAAGTTGAGCATGCGTAGTTTTCTTACAAGTGCCATTACTAAAATAGCGCATCGTATTCAATTACGGCAATAGATAAAACTATAATATTTTCGGGACCATTAAAATTTTGGCATAAACGAGTAGATTTATTTCCAAGTTGAGTTTACAGCTACCGGTGGTATAAGTACACTGTATAGTTACAGTAATTTGGTTTTTACACTACAATGTGGTTCCTCAAAAGCATGCACATTATCTACAGTACTATTATGTCATCCGTAAGAGTTATGACCTAATTTTTAAAGCATTGGTCCAAATAAGCTTTTTCTTATTAAAATGTCGTAATAATTTAAATTAAATCGTTTAAACAAGTGGTGGTAGGCCTACTGTAGCGTAGTTTTTATTTATTTATTTAATTAAAATTTGGTACAGGTTATAAAAATAAATACCGTATTGTTGAAACTTTCATAATTTAGATTTCCGATTTCGTCTAAATGGTGTTTACAGCACGGTGAAAAACGCAGCAATTGACTGCAATACAGTCGCAAGTTGGGAGGTAGTGAGTTTCAGAATATACCCATGTAATCCGAGTCTATATTTTTTTCTTAAGTTTTTTAATCGGATAAACGCAATATTAAATCGATTTACATTTGATAAGCGTTGGGCTCTAATTTCTGGTTTAAATTCCATATTTATGATTGGTTTTTTTTTAAATTGTGTTATATCAACTAGGGAAAGCTTGTGTTAGGTGTAACTTGTGTTTAAAAAATTTAGAGAAATTTTAATTTTTTTGAATTTTATAATTGAGTAGGCCTACATTTTTAAATAATATTATTATTCGTTTGTTTAGCCGTTAGTTTTACGGAATAGTGCTAATGATCCTTATCTTCAATTACCTGCACCGGTGAAACAGTTCCTCATTTCACCTCCTGCTTCGCCTCCTGTGGGTTGGGAACCAGTGAGTGAGGCGCAACCTGTGATTAATTACGATTTACTTTCGGCAATCGCTACTCTCGCTCCAGGTAGTTAATCTTACTTGAATGGTTATAAAAGTAAAGTTATTGTTTAAATGAAAAATTCTTAATGCTACTATGTATTACATTTTGATATCTTAAAATGAGTTCCTTTCAGGAGAAGGTGCTGGCCTCGGGAGATGTTTCTACCACTTTCGGAAGTAGTACTAGAAGTCAGTTTCTTTGGAATCTTTTTCGAACAATCGAAACGATTTCGACGGCGGTAATCGATTGATAAAAGGACCAAAACGGAAATTTCTAGTAGCCTTGCTGCCGGAAGTGTTAGAAACGTCTACCGATGGTGCATGTGCTCTTCAATATGGGAACTAATTTGAAAGTTATCACAATGTAGCGTAAAAGCGTTTGTAACAAGTATTTTTTATTTAAGCATTACATTTATGACAAAGCACATATCATTAAGGGTTTTAACGTTTGTAGGAGAGGCCCACGAGTTACATCCGCCATCCGAAAACCAACCTGGAATCGTGGTGCACGTGTGTCATGCGGAGGAAAATATTTCTACTCAAGGATTGAGTTTGAAGCCAAAAATCATCCATACAAGTTGCCCTCCTCACGCCTCCCAAAACTAATCTCTTTCCTTTTGCCTTACAATAACTACAGTAATCTTATTTATTCTCATTTTTTCTTTTGAATTTTTTTTTTTATTATAATCGGTGAATATAACGTGATTTTTTTTACGTAGTAAAAACTGAGCGACGCTGTTTTAGTTTACTCAAAAATAGTTTCGTCATACTCCGTTTCATTTCAGTTGCTAATTAATTAACATTATTTCTTATTGACTTTTGACTACGCTTTGGTGTTTTGATATAATTTGAATTTGAGATTAAGTTGTTATGATGAAGGAAGGAGCTAGGTTTTCCTGACTCAATGGCTGAGAGTCGGAAATTGTAATATTGTTACCTGGTTTTTAAGACATGGTTTTGTCTAACGGTATTTTATGGATAAAGTTAAAACGTTGGTTGTCTTCATACATTCAATGCTTTTTGATACAAAAAGTTCGTTATAATAGCGGAAAAGTGAACGAATATCACCTTCCAAGATAATTATTGCGAAATATTTATTGACTAATATTAATTACCAATGAATGATTGACAGTAATCAGCTTGACATATTTAATTATCAGTGACTTGTTAAACAGTTTAATCTGTGCGAGTTTAATTTTTACTCAAACATTTTTTAAGGCTACAGTATCTGTATATTATATTAGTACAGTGTAACAGTATTGAAGAAAGTGAATCTGAATATTATTAGTGTAGGTAATGCATAATAATAATAATATTAAACGTTAGGATTTATTTTATGGTTATTCTTTAAAACGTTACTGTGGCATAATTTTCCGTGGCGTAAAATAAGATTTTTAGTGAATTAATTTATTAGCACTGCAATTAAAACGGATTGAGAACTAAAAAGTGCTTCCTTGCTCAGAGCTTGTTATTTTGAAGCTTAATACTCGATTTATTAGAATAAATTAGCCATTTAAATCAATTTTAAATGGGGGGAAATGTTTTATGTTGAACGATAGACCTATATTAAGTTTGTAAATTAAATTTTATTTCTATAGGTTTATTTTTCTTAAATTTGAAGTTTGTTATGATAGTCTTGTGAATCTCTTGAATTAAGCTTACCGGTACTTAAAATTACTTTAATTTAACTTTATGACGTTTGGAGTTGAAAATATGTTGTTAATTGTGGTTGAGGAAATCTTCGATGAGCGAAAAATCTATTTAATGTTGAAGCAAACATTTGTTAATTAAAATAGTAAGTTAATGCAAGCCATACAATGCAGAGCCCAATAACATTAATCGAGCGTTTGCTATGTCTTTTATTAAAAAATAAATTGTAATGTGAACTACATATTATAAGCTGTCTATTAATTGGCGCTGATTGGCATTTTGTCCGAAATGTTTTGGCAATTCATGCATGAATGAATTCATGTGTAATTATTGTTTTAAAAGAAATTAAATATAAAATCAGAGGCGGCTTTTCATTTAAAGTGCATATACTGTAGTGCAAATCTTTAATTAGACCAAAATAAGTGAAATACAGTATAATAACCGGTGTTAGTTTAAAATAGCATCAAAATTAGTTAATTACAGTATTAAATAATAGGAGTAATATGTTAATGAACATTTCTGCGCGTCCCTTTCATTTAAATATGCAGTTTTTTCGCGCCAAACATAGGTTGGAGAACTTTAGTTGGAGCGTCATATGGGAGAAGTCTGCACGCGGTTGAAGGGAATATAAAACTCGTGACAAATTCAGGCTTTCATTTTAACGCCGTGTCTAAGTAAGTAAATAAAATATTAATTAAATTTGAAGAATATGATGTTAGGAACGTAGTGTATGTAGTATGCAGTACATGGATATTATAATAATGGTCTTTCAGACCAACATTTAATTAGTATTTACTAGCATAAAACCAGAAACTGACGTGAACACAGTGGAAAACTAGGCCTTGTTTTTTAACTACTGTACACTATTATTCATCGCTGTGCATTCATAACCCCTAGCCTTTGGTTCAGTAGTTATAAACTTATAATGTAATGAGTCATGTGTGATTATATTAATAATTATTTGTTTCAACCATAATACAGTACTGTACTGAGTTACGAATCGTAGATTAACTCATTACCGGTACCCAGATTACAGATATTGTGTAATGTACTGTATACAGTGCATGATTGACGTGTACGATTTTGAAATTTTAGCTTGATCACTGAGAAAATTCCAAGTAATTCATAATTAGTACAGTTTAATACTGTACTAATTACGAAATTTCTTTTCAAATTGAGTTTTACTTTTGCAATGGGTTGGTACCGTTACTACCGTACCAATAACAGTTACATGTACTGTATTGTAGACATAGTGAATACTGAGCTGAATGTATACAGTACCAGTACAATACTATTATGCTTGATCTACATTACTGTATGTCACTTCAGATGTTCAGTTCATGTTACAGTGTTTTTTAGTGACTTTTAACATGGAATCTTTTTGACAAGTGTACCCTATTTAAAAAAAATCAATGAATAACGTTGCAACTTGTGAATACGCTTTAAAAAAATTAAAGATGATGAAAATTAAATGGGAAATTAATAATTATACAACTCAAGGACGAAAACAAAATGTTAAACTGCAGATAATTACTAGGATTTTACTTCTTAATGTGCAAAACAAAAGCACACAACACGTGTTCACATTCCTCAAATATTTGAAGTGTAGCCTATAATCAATTCCAATATTTCGCCATAAACTAACAAATGAGGGGAAATTACTCTGTACAATGATTGCTAATTTGCTTAATTTAATTGAATTTTTAAATTTAATTATGGGCTAATAACAGTTACTGTATTTAATCAGCAGATAACAATTAGTTTAACACTGAAATAAATACAGAAGTTTGTAATTTTAACGAATTTAAACGACAATGCTTAAACAGGTAGGCTACAATCATGTAATGTGATACTGTATCTGATAATTCGTTAGATTAATGTTGGGGATTAACAATATACTATTTTATTATGTTAGGGCAACTTAATGGCGAATATTCGTAAATCGTAATACATTTAGCCTACTCGTAATTTGATTTTAAATAGCTAAGCTTTTAAAAAATTGTCAGTTCGAACAATACAATTTATAAATGCATTGGATATCTTAATTTGCAAGTTTTACGTAGAATCCTGGCAATCTCAGAAAAAGATAATACAGTATATGCCTACATGTATTTAGATAGGCAGTTTTTAGCATTTTGTCTTTAGAAGAATTTACATTTGAAATTATTCATGGGTCTACTGGATTTAAACCTAAAATAAATAATCTTCTGATATACTGTATGTAATTATAAATGATTTAATGGGTTAATGAAATTGTTAGAATCTTAATACATTTACAGTACATGTAGCTTACATTAATAAATTAAAATTAACTTGCAACACGGAAAATGTTTTTTTTTTTTTTTTTGAAAATTGAATTACCGGTACCGGTATTAAAAATTATTTTTTTTTTTAATTTTAGAAAAATCTATAAGTGCTGCAAAATACAGATCATGTGGAATTTGGTGCCACCGAACCAGACTTTTTATTAAGTTGACGAAGAACAATTCCCCAAAATGTGACCGATGGAAATCTGCCCGATCGGTAAGTTTCCAGTTAATTTTCTCACCTGGTTCTGGGGTTCAACTCAATGCGCGCTCAGTGCATCATTCATCTCTATTTAGTTATTCAGATGGAATTATATTCTTCTTTTTTTATATTGTTGTTGCTGATAAAGCACATGTAAGCACTTATTGCCATCTGTCAATACAATATTCCTCCACCCAACCAACGCGTAAAACTTGTTCCCTCTCTCCTAGCTCTAACGATTCTGTTTTGAATTCGATGGCGAACCAAACTGAATCCACTTGAACATCTCGGTTCTAGGGGGGGAACTGGGAAGAGATGGGTGGATGGAGAGGCCAGCTATAGACGAAATTGATTGTGTAATAATAGGAGAGGAAGGAAGGAGAAATATTTTTAATAAGACTGTATTTTTTTTATATTTATGTGTATACATAATGCGCATGTGAATATTACAAAAGGGTGGTTTGGAGTGGTGGGGGGGGAAGGGAAAAGTTGCTTCAAGTGGATCTTTTTCGTTGGCTGCGTTGCGTTTCGTTCGTTCGTTCGACACTCAAGTGGGTTTGAATCTGCTTTATTCCTAAAAATAAAATAGGAAAAAGATGGTGGTGGTAGTGTTGTAAGGCGGTTGGGAGGGAAGGTAGGTGAAGGATAGAAAACATTTTTTTTGAATCGATAGCAGTTGTTGTGTTTAATCTGTTTGGTTAATCCAAACGTCGTCTGACAGTGGCGTCCTCTGCAGGCAGGCTAACAGGACACGGGCGTTGTATGGGCGGCGAATAAGGAAAGGCCCTTCAACTACGGTTAACCTGGCACACGAGAGGATTCGGCGGTAATTAACGGCTGCAAAATTATAACGGTCTAGCTAACTTCAAAAACACATTTTCAATCTTCCGAGATACATTTAATAGAGTCTTAAAACTGGCGGATGAAACGCCTACAGACTAGAGTACAGTATTTAGCATTTCCAAGAACCGAATGTAATTTTTTCTGCTTTTGGCGACGCTAGATCTTTTGGAAAGAGAGGCAAATTGAGAGGGGCGAGGGGAGTTATTGCTTCAAATAAGTAAATTAGATAAGTTTATAATGTGTTACTACATTATCATGAACAAGGAGGTCATGCTAAATAAATTAATAATGAAGCGTAAAATTCGTGCAATATTTATTAAAATTTAAAGTAGAAAACATAATGGTCAAATTCTCGAGAAAATATCCATACTGTATTTTGAAGAAAAAAACTTAAAAAAATTTTTTTTATTCCCGAAAAATAAATTGTGGTAGGTTTATTAAAGTATTTGACGTTAATTATTATACCAAGGTTTTAATTTATTTTATATAAAAATTAATAATTGTTTTAAAGAGCTCTTTATTAAGTGTAATTTTTTAGCTTAATTGTGGTTTGCCGTATCGTCTTTAAGGTGTTTCAATGAGAATTTATTCAAAATTTGCTTTTTGTTAGCATATCCTGGATACTACGCGAGCACATTCTGTTTTAAAAATGTCATTTCAATTGACCTACTTTAAGTTTTTGAACTTTTTTTTTTGATTGCGCCAGTTACTTCATAAGGCATACTATTTCAAAGAGAAAGAAATTGAAACGTGTCATTGCATAACATTTATTTCGTTAGATGTCTGAATTTATCTAAATTTCTTCAAAATACAGGTTAAGATGTCTCTTCCGTTGTTTTTTTTTTTAACGCGCAAACACATTTGCAATAGGTGACATGCGTAATGAGGTATCATTTTGATAACTTAATTGCTGCAATATTTTTTATATTGTTTTCTCACTTTCAACCTTGAACGCTTAAGATTTTATTATTTTTTGTTGGAAATTTGAGTAAAAAGATTGCAAAGCAAATCTTTAACTTCAATTGTCGATTTATTAAGGTTAGTTTTTTTTATTTAATTTATAAAATTATTTTATTGACTAAGGCCCAAGAGCGCCAACGAGACTAACTTTTTTCGTTTTAGTTAGGCCCGAGAGCGCCATCCAAACTTAAGTTTTTAAGTTCTAGTTTTAGTCTTAGTTTTAGTAAAATGGAGTGCTCCA
>JAQGAZ010003633.1:0-11041 GCA_034692225.1 Polydesmus complanatus
TGTGCGACTGTCCAGCTACTGTTTTGTAAATGCAGGAAGTGATGAAATCTTTAGCTTTGGGTAAAACTGTTTCCTTTTCTCCATCCGTAAATTGATTTGCGTATATCCGAGAAGGTAATTCTGCCTAAAATTGATTCTCATTTAAAATTAAATTTACTGGAAACTTTGGCTTTTAATTATAAACATTTGAATCTGAACATTGTTATAGTGCTGAGTATTGATGATTTGTTCAAAATGCAGTAAATTTTAGCTTGTATTTTAATTCCCTGAAAAAACATTTTGCCCTGGTAGGGTCAATGTTTAAAAGGCAGTTAGACCTTGGATGTAGTTTGTAGCTGTAAATGAAATATCATTTGGATAAAACCCATTTAGATGTGAGCGTATATTCCCAACCAGGCTCTAATCAGCAATAATTGAATTTTCTGCATTTTTGTGATTGTAATTAGTTGCAATTTAATTTTCAATTGATAAGAAAACCGAATTTATTCAGTTAACCATAAAATAGCAGGTAAATTTATGAAACAATTGCTGCTACAAACTAATATAACTATTCACATCTTCTTTAATTACCTGGCTAATATTGTTAATCTTATTTTCTAGATCTGGATTTGACCTGAGTTCTTCTTCATCTACATGAAACAGTGACCAACTGCATAGAATAGGCATAGGAAAGTCAGAAAGTTCTTGAGCCTGAGTTGTTGTGATTTGCTTCACACGGTGACTAATTCATGTTTATACCATTAGTTAAATTAAAATTAATAATAACTTAGGAAGATATTACTCTAAGTATTCTGTCAAAGTTAAATGACTTTGATAGAAAGAAATCAATATGACAGTGGTAATCATAATGCCCCACACTACTTTCTTCATAAGAAGCAAACAAAGTCTACTTGAGGGCCTGTAATTAGGAATGTGCTTAGCTTCTGGCAATAGACCCATCATTATAGCAATGAGCCCAGTAACAAAGATGCCAATCCATAGACCCCATATACCACCGATGAAACTTAGTAGATTTTGCAACTTCATAAGTAAAGCAAATAATTCACAAGATTATTATATATAAAAAAAAAAGGTTTTCATTGTAATAAATTTACTTGAGTTGATGGTTCCAAAGTAGAAACAGTTGTTGACATATGCAGTATTTGTGAGAGTGATTTTCTATTAGTTAACTTCATCCTATCTCTTATAAATGATTTTAAAATAAGCTATTAATATTTTAATTAAGACAGCTTTGACAGTCCTATTGTTAATATTTTATTTCTATTTAATAAAAAAAAAATTTGGTCAGTAATATTTAATAATACTGATTGAGAAATATCAGTTTCTTCCTATCAGTGTGGTATCAAATTTTTGGGAGGTATAGTGGAAACCCATTGTACTGCAGAGGTTGGCAAACATGCTGCTTGTCACATTATAAGCTTTTCATAATATAGCCAAGTTTTGTATGCTTTGTTCATGTACTTAGGGAGAGGGGGGAATGGTAGCACTTGTTATATCCTATCAGCAGTGTAATGAGGCATGGTATAAATTGTCAAGTGCTAGCAACTTATTTGATAATATCATTTTCACAAATACACTGTACACTATAAAATCATTACAAAAAAAAACACATTCCTATTCAATAAATAAAAATATTGTATTATTTTACCTCGTATTTTTAATATAAATTGGTGTTCCATTAACTAATTTTGAAGCAACATTTTGTCGAGGGGGAAAACCTGTCATTGTATCACCCTAAGAGAAAAATTTTTATATTATTTTGTTAAGCAGTGTGGAAAAGTTTAATAGTCACAATCTTATAATAATTGCTAATGAATTGCATAATAATTTAACAAGTTTACAATTATTATTGTAGACTATCTCAATAATGGTGGAAGTGGTGTGTTCCTTCTTAATGTGCACTATTCATCAGACAAAATGTAATTTTTATTTGTAGGCCAGTCAGCAAAGCGTTTTCAATAAATTACAGCTCTCTTAAATAATTTTTTTAAAAGTAACCCCTCATTATCACTATCAGTCGCTTTCAGCTCTTCAACGAAATGTCTATCTGACACCAGGCTGGAACCAAAGATAATTTTAGCCCTAATACCGCAACTTCAACTGTTCTAGAGGTAACTGGCAAATAATAGCCAGCAATAATATAATATGTTTGCATGGATAACTTTGAATCTTTTACCAAAACAAACCATGCAGTTATGCCTACTAGAGTTTAGTAACTGATTTCTTGAACAATTAACAAACATGTTAAACAGATAATAAATAACTCAATTAATAGGGATGTTATTTATGAAAGTGAATTTTGGCGCCATTATTTCAAGATGGTGGTCATGGCGGAAAAAGGTGTGCTAAATTAATGTATTGCTCTAAACACCTATTTAAAAGAGAATAAAGTTGGTTCTGGCTTGATGACACTTAATTGGTTATAGGGATTGGGTGAGGGATGGGAATGCCATTGTCATGTCTGTCAACATCCAAAAAGCATTTAACACATACCACAAAAAAAGCGTCTTCATTTTGAAAGGAAATTAACTTCTGAACCTTAAAATTCTTTATTCTAATAAAAAACCAACATTAAAATTAACTTTTTTTTTTTTTTTTTTTTTTTTTAATTAAATTCAATTAGGCCTAAACAAGTAAACAACACTCACTGACAACTAAGTTTACACTGGCACAAATTTTCCATCTTTTGATTGGGAATTTTATTACAGTCTATAAAATATTAATACGCAATGATTATGCATCATTCACTTATTTTTAAAGTAGTTAATCTCACATTGAGTGCATATGGGTAAACCCTCTGAGTTGGTTTCAATCATTGAAGAAGGTCGAATACATTTGCAGTAGGTCAAAGTCAGTTCATGCAAACACTGATCTAAACAACTCTAGAAAAATAATGGAATTATAGCATTTATGTTATTTATAAAGGAATTTTAGGGAGGAATACTCAGGCAACGCTTAAAAGGATAGTCAACTGCTTAAGCAAAAAGGAACTCCTTATAGTTAAAGGGACCCCCTAAACAACTTTCGTATCTACAAACAGCTCTTATAGCACTCCATTATTTTGTGCCTATTGTAAACAGAACTTTAAATAAATTTAATTTGAATACTATAAACCTAAAAGTCATTTAAAAATGTGTCGTTAATTTGCCAAATTAACCTAAACAGTACACTTCCAAGTGCAAATAATCGAACGTTTGTTGAAGTTGCTTTAAGCGGAGCGTGTGCGCTTTAAGGGTGGCTTTAAGGGTGCTATCTACCCCCCCTTTAAAGTTTTATCTTATCCCCTAAAAGAATGCTTAAGCAGTGACTGTGGATACAAAAAGGCTTTAGACAACTGCCTAAGAGATTCTTATGGTTAAGTGTTGACTGAGTATTCCGCCCATTAGTAGCAATAAATTATTATTTATATTTTAATTAAATTTTTTTCCTTAAATTTTTTTTTTTTTTACTTCGTATGAATGATGGAAAGGTAATGAGTCAAGTGGGTTATATAGTATATCCCATGTCTTAAAACTGCTGGATGTTAGATGGTAGTTCACGCATGAATTTTCCATTGGCCAAGATTGAGACTCCACAATTACCTACAAGTATTTATCAAAAAATAATCTCTAAATATAAAGTAATTTACTTAATGATATGATGGGTCATACATTCTCTACAGTTATATAAATTTCGGTTACTCCATATTTATTAAACTTGATAATGTTTTCTGGTTGAAAAACAGGAGCACTTCCAGTCTCATGAATGATAATTATTTCGAAATCAACAAAACTTAGTAGAACATCTGTTTTAATTTCAGATCGTTTTGTAATAATAATTGATGAATAAATAAATGGACGTAAACCCAGGGGGGTTACTCTGTAACAAATTTCGCCATTTTGGATTAAAACACCCGTAATAATAGAGAATGGTGTTACCCCACCATTAGGGGATTACAATGTAACATTCTTACTTTTCCTATTTATCCCACCAATTTTGCCTAATGAAACATTGTAGGTCCCTATTTATCCCTATTGTTACAGTTTTTCCACCAATAATTGTTATACAAAATTACCCCACCATTACCAAAACAAAAACGCAGGGTGAAACCTATGTACAGGGGCAGCTTTTAATTTTAACATGTTACATAGTAACCTCTCGAGTTTACAGTAAGCCTAGTTTATGGATAATAATTATATAAAATAATAATGACATTACCAGCATTGTAGGTTTGTGTTAGACAATTTCCATACAATAAATTATTAAAAATGAAATAGGTCCTTGAGAAAACAACAAATTTAAATCTGTTTCAACCAAATGAGAATAATGATTGTTATTAAGCATATAATTTTTTTAAGAAGATACCCGTTATAATTATGTGGTGGAGTTGTATAATATATTGGTTTTTCATATTGTTGTCTTTTGTTGCTAGACATTTGAGACAAACAATATAAAGATGGATATTCTTCATTCTCATCGCAAGTTTGATCAGTTAAAAGCTAAAAATAAATGAATTAAATTTAATGATAAGAGTTAAGTGACAGCCATATTTAGCTTCCGATAATGATGGGGCGCAATAAACATTAGGAAAATATTAAAAAAAAAATTTAAATGCATATACGTACATTTTTCATAAAATTAGTTTTACTAAAGTCCTTGGTGCATATGGTTATATCAAATGAAGAAACAGCAAACACTTCCTCCTCAAATTTGCTCATTGGACCTCTACCATTTATTTATTTAAATAAAATATAAAAATGCTTAAGTAAACACTTTTGATAAAAAAAACTAAAATCTTACTCGAGATAATCTTCAAAGAGTTTTATCATCTGATAGGTGGCCATGAGTGCTCCTAGACACATGAGGAGAAGCCAAAAACATTTTCTGGGTCTATTTTGAGCCAGATGGACTTGGTCCAGAGCAGAGATGGAGCTACTGATCAACATCCTTCCCCTTCCTCTTTGGAAATGAAGGAAATTTGCATCTGTATTTATACTGTATTCAAATTTTCTAATTTAAAAAATATCAATAGCTTTGCCAAAGATTTAACGTATATAAATTTTGATCTTTAACTTTTACGTGTAACTACTTTGTTAAGCAAATACACTTAGCTACCATTAGGGTATTTTCGTGCCCATTAACGATTCAAATTTCAATATTTTCCCAGAAAAAATTAAATGGCAAATTTTTAGCTAAAAAGACAAAAACCTTAAAAATCCAATTGTTTTAACAGCATTGATTTTTAAAAAGCTTTCTTGGCACCACTCCACCATGCAAGTTTAAAAGCCGATATAACACGTCATGTTAAATAAATGTATCATACAGGGTGGCATGAAAATCTTCTGCATACATTTATCCCTGATTGAAAATAAGGGTTGAGGATCAACGAAAACTGATGCCCACCTAAATCTTGGTTCATACCTTTGTCTCGACTATTTAATTCAGGCTTGAAAAGTTCAGTTCGAAATTGTTACTGTGGGCCGAAATATTAAAGGTTAAAGGTGAAAAAAGATGGTTTTCTGTAATTAACTCGCTTCTTATGCATCCTACGTAAACAAAGGTCATAATGTAAGTTATAGGAAACATCAAGATCTATAAGATTGGTCATATACAATTTCTTCGTCAGAAGCCCTCAATTAGAAATATAGCGCAGTAAAGTAGTAGATTTGCATTTGTTTATGTGAAAAACGCTGTTTCAAGTTGTACTGCATTGACAGGACAACGTGTAGGGCTCTACTAAAACTCGTAAACGCATTTCAAAAAGCCTATTATTAAAACACTTAAAACCCAGCAATTTGAAGTAGGTTGTGAGAGTTAGTAAAACTATTTTGAAGTACTTTTAAAAGTTTTATTATTTTACTATTATAACCTATGGCCTAAGCACGGTATTTATTTTTTTATTGTGTAGGCGCTTTAAAAGAATGTAATAATTTAGGCCTTTGAATTTAGGTGAGCAGCTGAAAAATTTGGGCAGGAGCACAAATGATTAGGATGCTGAATGTCATGATGGTATGTCATGTAGCACCTCTTGCTGCAAACACTGCTATAGGTTGTGCATATGAGTCAGCAAATGGGCGAAAAAAAGACCAGTCCATGATCAGCAAACTCTTCTTTATTTTCAGGTCTATCAGCACCGAAATCTTCAAACACAATTATATTTAATGTTTGGAAGTTAACTTCCATACTCCTTCTCACCTGCATTTCGTCCAGTAGCAAAATTCTTCAGTGCTTAGTTAAAGCCTCGTGAAAAAGTTTTTCCTTTAGGGCTTTAAAAAACTCTGTGTCAAAACCACATTTAGTTTTCACTCTACTAAGATAGTTCCTTATTGTTTTTACACATGGAAGTGAAAGAATTTTGTTGTCAAGTATAAACCTGTATGACTTTGGGCTGCTGATGTGTAGCAGTAAGCACATCAGTAACCACTCTCCTGTATATTGTCGACTGTTCTTAGATGCCTGCTTTCCCACTAAAACACATTTCATTATTACCATAAGCTGTGCCACAGGCAAGTTCAACTTGTCCAATTTCTCCTTGAGAGTTTCATTACTAATTTCAAATATCTTGTTCCGAAGATCTTTTATCTTGTCATGCAATTTTTTCATAAGAGCTTAGCTTCTCTTCAGCATTTTGCTCTGTATAAATTTTTGCTCAATGCATAATGTTGTTGACAACTTTCCTGCCAGTGCTGCATGGAATTTGAATGCATTTCAGCTCACCTCTCATCTTCTTCCTATTTAAGTGAAACCTTAAAGTATTATCAACAGCAAAGCAAACATGTCTCCATGTACCCCCCTTCATACACATACATAGTTTCAGACAGGACACCTTTATATGTGGTTTGCTTTGGTCCTACGATGCACATAGATCTGTCATGTAAAGATTGCATTATAATGCTTTCTTCTTCCAAACTGCTCATTGACATTGTTTCACTAAACCCAAACTGTACTGGTGTCACAGGCTTGTTTAAAACTAATCCTTTCACATTTAAATATTCATCAATTTTACAAACTTGCTTTAAAATTACTATTCATCTATCTTCATGATTAAAACCTGTGCACATGAATGATACAGGCAGTGGGCAAAAACTACTTAAGTCTATAATGTATATATGCTCCACATTGTGCTTGGCAGGCGTATATTTGAGGCACTGTTTTGCAGATTCTCAAAAGATAGTTTTCCAGGTTCACTATACACTAGTATATTATCAGCTTTTAATGAATACTGGTCATTAATAACTGTTACTGTTTCCTCAGCTGTAGCATTATGCTTGGATTTTTTTTTCTTCCAATAATGTCAAAATTACATGGAGCACAACGCTTTCTTGATTTTTTTCCCCTGATTCTGGGGATAGTTTTGCCCTTCTTTTACTTTGCATTACTATAACTCCATCTTTTCAGCTTTCCAGTCCTTGATAACTTCTTTTGGCAAGAAATGGTTTTTGCACAAGTGATCTTTACTCGTATGAACCCAGTCAAAACATGGAATCGTTGTCTGCTACTTTTCTAACATCACTGAATCATTTGGAGCTTTGAATAATGAGACCTTTACTACCAAATTTGATTTATATCCAGATGTACAGTTTATCACAAAACACTTACTCATCCTTATAAAGCTTGATAGGCCTTCGTCAAATTTGACTCCAAATTTGGAGTGGATACCTCAACCACGATCAGATCATCATGCACATCTAAAACACTCTGTTCTCCGATTATGTCATCTACAAAATTGTATTCTAATTAATATTATTTTAATAAGGTTATGTAAGGACGTCTTACTGTTTGTAAGTCCGATTGATTTACTGGTGTTTACATTGACCAATCACACTTTCCAGATAAGTTAATACTATTAAAAACAGCTATTTGAAAGAACCAACATTGAAACGTGCTTAAGTAATTATTTACTTGTTTACTTCTCCAAATTGAGTGAAAGATGATAGGTTGATTATCATTTAACCAAATTCAACTGGGAAGACTCAAAAGAGAAAATTCCTAGAAATTCTTCCGGTGAGGCACACTATAATACCACTTCACTCACTCTCTTATCTGCCCAATTCACCTTTGAATTAATAAAATCATTTTAAGCTATATCACAAGTTTTAGTAAACAAAAATTTCGACAAACTTTGTTGACAGGTTCCACCGCACTTGGCATATACACCAAAGTCTCACAGTTGGGACTGAACCACAACCCCTCGTTAGTTGTGGGATCTGTTAATATTTAATGGAAACAAATTATGTTTAATTATTTAATTATTATTCCCAGTTATATACAGTACTAGTTTATACCTGCTTTCTTCTGTTTCTACAATAGATGAGCCTCAGTTTTGAAGGAGTATTCCACTAGCCGTTGGAGACGATGCTTTTGCTGTCCAAAGCTTGTTCATTTACAAAAAATAATTTGATTTAGGAACTTATGACTACATGATTTTAATGATTATATACTAAGCCTTCCTATACGAAATATCTTCGGTTTGATCAGAAACTTGCTCATGCACTCTGTTTCTACTACCAGTACTCTTTCACCACGGTTTTTACGTTAACAGTGAATAACAGAGTATTTACAATGTCTTGTATTCCTTCTTTCTCCCCAGCTTTGAAAATACAAAAACTCGTCTCCCTTCATCAAACAAAACAGATTATTAAGTAACTAAATTCAAATTTTCAGTATTAATAAGATAATATAAGATAATTTACGGTTTGTGTAGGATTCAGAGCAGCGTCCGACGATTCCTTTTTTTGTTTTTTGGGTGCAAAAAACGATCGATTATTCACGATCCTCCTCGGTCAAAAGTCCTCCGAAAGCCTAATCCTCAACAAGTGCAAAGACAAACTGGTGGTGGCTGCGCTCGCTGGCTTCTGTAAGGAGGTCTACCGCTGCGCGCACTTGCTCGAGGAGTGTCAGAAAAGTAAGGATCTTGACTTTAAGATCTTGGCAATTGAAGCCGAAGTCATTATGGCCAATGTGCGGAAGGGCGAGGAGAAGGTGAGGGAGCGGATGTCCTATTTTGCTTTATACGTGCGCATCATGTATTATTTGGAAAGCCATAACAAATATAAAAATTCGATTGTAAAAGCGACAAGAAAGACCGGTTGGCTTCGACAATTGACCCCTCCTTACAATGGCTTCATATACCATCAGTCTACGCACGACGGGAATGTCAGTTCTTCCACTATAGGAGGGAGGGGTTAGGAGGGTCTGCTGTAGGCGCGAGGCCTCTAAAGGCGAGTGGTGGCCTGTATAACATGTGCTACTATTGTTAATTCGGCCCTGGTGGGCTGTCATCACCCCTAACTTGGGGCAGTTTAAGATGGACATGATGGGGAACGTGAAGCATGTATCGTGTATAATAGCAAACAGCAGAGGGGGCTGCAGCGCAGATTGTAAGACTGGGCGTGGGAAGAGGGCTGATTAATCTCTTAATTAAGACTAGTTCTCACTTTGCATCTTTTAAACAAGATTAGTTCTCGCTTTGAATCTCTTAAATAAGATCATTATTGCTTTCAACCTCTTAAACAGGACCAGTTCTCACTTTGCATCTTTTAATTAAGACCAGTTCTCGCTCTGAATCTAATAATAGCCGTAAGCAAAAGGAACAGTAGGTCTTATTTAAGAGTTTTAAAGTGAAAGTAGGTCTTATTTAAAGAATAGACTACACTGTATTGTTAAGAAAATGGAACAATTGACTTACCTGGTTATTGCTGCTGCCCTCCACCTTTTCCTCCTGCTCCTCCCCCTTCAACTCCACAGAACAACAATTGCTTTCTTAATAATCTAATATTTTTTTAAAGTAAATTAAGTAAAATATTATTTTTGCTAACAAAACGTAAGAGAAAACGACTTCTGATTTTATTTATTTATTTTTTTTTTTTGCTACTCCCCTCGCATAATTACATAACAAAAAAAAAAACATTTCCTCACATGTCTATTAATATTAATGACTTTTTTTATTGGAAGTAATTATGTTAATGATGCCAGATGATAATACACTCCCCCTCATGCAACAAGTGGGTGTAACTTAGGAAATTCTTATTTTCATTAGCATTACGCAATATAATAATACATCCAGATTCATTTAGGTTTAACAAAAAAATAAATAAATAATAATAAAATTTAATTAATTAAAAAACAATCAATTGAAATTCTATGAATTTTTTTTCTTGGGGTAATTAATTATTTTGTTGTTGTTATTTTTGAAAATGTAAATAATTTTATGCGTGACCCGTCAGTTGGTCGAAAACAAAAACGCCAAAGTCAAGTGGCCGCGGTCAATTGGCCGAAGTTAAATTCGCTGACTGACAATTTGGCGTTATTGCAGACGGCCGGTTTTACGCTTGGCCAAATTATTGTCAGTCGGCGAATTTAACTTCGGTCAATTGATCGCGGCTACTTGACTTTGGCGTTTTTAGTTTCGGCCAGTTGACGGGGAACCAATTTAATGTAGGCCATAATTTTTTTTTTATTATTTATTAATTAATTGATTTTATTTTGTGTAATTAATTTATTTGTACTTTTAATTAATTAGTTTTTTTTATTTATTTCTTTTATTTTTTAAATTTATAATATTATTTGTATCATAATAATTATTATATTTTTTATTTTCATTTGGTATAACATTTCCTCACATCTCATTATTTTTAATGTTTTCCCATAAAAATATTGAATGTTGAAAGCTAAAACAAACTTTTTGTGTCTGGGTATGTGGGGTGGGGGAGACCATAAGACCAGTGTTCGCTTTGAACCTCTTAAATAAAACCAGTTCTCACTTTGCATCTTTTAATTAAGACTAGTTCTCGCTTTGAATCTCTTAATTAAGACCAGTTCTCGCTTTGAATCTCTTAAATAAGACCTGTTCTTGCTTTAAATCTCTTAAATAAGACCTAGTTTTGCTTTGAATCCCTTAATTAAGACCTGTTCTCGCTTTGAATCCCTTAAATGAGACCAGTTCTCGCGTTGAATCCCTTAAATAAAACCAGTTCTCACTTTGCATCTTTTAATTAAGACTAGTTCTCGCGTTGAATCTCTTAATTAAGACCAGTTCTCGCTTTGAATCTCTTAATTAAGA
>JAQGAZ010003634.1:0-11039 GCA_034692225.1 Polydesmus complanatus
CTTTAATTTTTCTTTAATTTTTCTTTAATTTTTCTTTAATTTTTCTTTAATTTTTCTTTAATTTTTCTTTAATTTTTTTTTAATTTTTCTTTGATTTTTCTTTGATTTTTCTTTGATTTTTCTTTAATTTTTCTTTAATTTTTCTTATTTTTTTTTCAGTTATTTTTTTAAAAAACTTTTTTTTTGTCATTTTACATTTATTTTAAATTTATTCATCAATTGATTTCAATAATTTTTTTTTGTCAATTTATTTATTAAAATGTAAAAAAAGTGATTGGCGGCGGATTGTTGTGCAGTGAGTGTCATTTTGGCTGTCGTTTAGGTACTAAAAATGTTTGGAAAAATATACAATTATGCAGAAATGTTAGATAGATAAGTAGTCAACTAAAAGTAAAAAAAAAAAAAATTTTTTTACTAGTTAATTTTTTTTAGAACCTTGGGAACCGTACTTTGGGGATTACCTTTGTAAAAACGTTTTTAAAATATCATTGTTTTAAATTATTAACCTAAGATAAGCCTTATATAAATTTTTTTTAGTAGAAAATTGTTTTGAGAAAATACTGTCAATTCCTAAATCATAATAATATGTATTTACTGAACAATAAACTGGAAAAATAATGTTTTTAAATGACTAAAGAGTGCTTTAATAACAATTATTTTAAATTGAAAAATCAATTTAATACTTTTTGAGCATTCGACTTTATTTTACGAAAGCTTAGCTGATGAATACGATGTGAATTTCTGTTATAAATGTTGCGAGAAAGACTGTAAACAAAAGATTCTCACATGTTCGACACACTACTATTACACTCGTAATATTATGTAGGTTACTTAATTAATGAACGAAATCAATTTAAAAGTATTTGCGTTGTGTAATTTTTAAGATTTTAATAACTCATTAAAAATATGTGACAACAACAGTACAGTTCGCCAAAAATTAAAAATTTTATCGGTCGTAATTAATTTTAATTAATTCTAATTTTAAACATGTTCACCAAAAAAAATAATGCGAAATTAAAAAAAGTCATCGATCTTATTGAAACATAACTCGAATTTAATTAAAGAAAAATGGCATTGAAAGGATTGATTTATCTCTTAAATTACTAAAAATAAATTGATACTGTACGTCTTACATGAATCAGAAGTGAAACATCTTTGAGTTGAGAGTGAATTTTGTAGAAAACACTTATGTTACTGCTCCACTTACAACTGACTTAAGGATAATGATCAGGTGACTATTTTCCTGAACCCTCACTCCTAGAAGTTAATTTTGAGCGACTCCACTTGCGTAAATCTCAATACCTAGAAGTTAATAGATGTCGATGCTTCTTTTAAACACCGACGAGTGTTGTACGCTCGAGTGTCCTAAGCAGCGGATAGAGTCCTCAAGGTGAAGGTGTTTCATGGCGAAGCTAATTTACGGACTGGTTATAAGCCACAAAATCAACACGAAATCAACGCAAAATCAACGCGAGGGCCAAGCGGGGCTGAGCAGAGTGGAGCAAGGGCTGGAAGCCTGCTTCGACCCTCAGCAGACCGACCTCATAGCCTCTGCCTTCACTTCCGCCGTTGACCAAGAATTGAAGACCATCGGTCAGGCCACAACTACCTTTTATCAGCAAAATAAGGCTTACAAATAAGAAGATGCAAATGGTTTTCTTGGGGGGAAATTTAAACACAATTTAAATCAGCATTAGTTTCCATTCACTCCTATGCTAAAAAAAAAAACAGGTTTGAGATTATTTCGTCCATTCCATATCTTCAGCTGTGTAGAGTGAGAGGAGCATTGGACGGAATAAAAGCGCACCATTGCCTTACCGTTAATCCACATTCATTTCTATGTTCCAATAAACTGGTCTATAATTATTTCATCCATTAACTATCTAACGCGGTATACATTAAAAGGAGTTGTAGACGGAATAAAAGCGCACTATGGCATTAGCATTAATTCGCATTCACATCTAAGTTAAAGTAAACTAATACAAGAAAAATTGTATTGATTTTCGTAATCAATATTTTGCAGCTGAAATTTTACAAGAACGAAATGACGTCACACTTATTGATTTTATCAATCGCGGTTGAAATAGTGCGCATGCGTGCATACTTGAATAATTTTCAAATAAATTTCAAAATAATCAATCAATACTCTTCAGCAAAGAAGCTGCCATTGAGAATGTAAGGGACTTTTTTTTCATTCTCTTGAAAATTATTATTAAGCAATAATTATTTTAATTAAATTAAATAAATAATAATTTTCATTTTCATATACAATATAACATAATATTAGAATTGATTTAAAATTCAATATTTTTGACCTTGACAACCGAAATACTTGGTAGTCCGAAACAACTTTATGCAAATAATAAAAATGCATAAGCTACGAATTTAAATTTTTTTTATCGGAAAACAAATAAAATATTCAAGAAAATTTCAAAGCGAAATTCCTAAACAAACATTTTCCGTATTGGAAAATATTTCAAGGGTAAACAATGTAATATTTCAGCAAAAATTATTGTTTTATGGATTTTTGTAATCAATTAACCTTCAAACATTTTCCATATATAGCAGACATATTTGTGCGCAGTTGCTATAAACAAAATGGTGTCGTTGGTGAGTGACTCTCTTTCGGCTGTGGACCAGATCCAGGGATCTAAATACAAGTCTAGGAAGAGGATGTGGTTCCTCTTCCTCTCCATCTCTTCACTCTTGGCCCTCTACCAGACATACCAACTCATAGAACAATATTTGCAGTAAGATTTATTCAATTTTAATTATTTTTTTTGAAAGAGTTCGTTAATTTGTATTAAAAGTTAAAATTGTACATTAATACTTACATTTTACCAAATTAAGATTAGTCTTTATGGTAAAAAAAAATTGAAATTAGAGATTAAAAAATACATATTAAAAATATATAAAACTTAGAAAGCAGTTATTACAATAATTATGTGATATTAAATTGCTTAATAATTATTATAAATCTCTTAATTAGTTATGAAGCATATGCTAGTCTTAAAAACATGCAAATCAATGAAACATGGATTATATTGTGCCAAATTAAAAAAAAATAAAATTTTGGTTACTTGAACTTAGAATTACGATGATAACTTTAGAAGTTAATGAAGTGACAGTTGATCAGTATGATATCACTATTTGTATAAGACTGACAAAGCCCTTCTTGGACAATAAGTCCTCCTTTGGTGAATACTATATTAATCGCACTGCGACCAGGAACATTATGCTTAAAGTAAGTTTTTGTGCTTTTAATTTTGGAATTGTGTAATAACAATTTATACTATGGCAATTGCGCAACTATGGAAGCAATAGGTATAATTTTCAATATTTAATCCTTTTTGGTTTGCTGTTGTTATTTACCCGAGTTAACTTAGCTCACGTCATCCCCATTCCTCTTCAGATAACTTATAATAATCAAATAAAAATCACGTTGAATTTTCATGAAAAAGGAACACTTCCTGTTTTCCAACCAACGGATGTTTTGGATCATCTATTTATCGGAATACACCGGTACAACGTAAAATTAAAAAAGGTGCTTTTTGGTTGTTACTTATTGTTTTGATGGTTTTGATAGTTTTGTTAATTTTTGCTTTTGTATACAGACTTATTATGTGGAAAAAACATGGCCTTATAATAGCGCATGTTCAGATGAATATCCAACTTTTACCGGATGGACTAATTTTTATAAAGAATATAATATATCATCTTATGACTTTTCATTAAAAGTAAAACAATTTTTTTCAGAATGAATGAACTGCCTATTTCCATACTCATACTTGGATATTAAATTTGGCTTTGCTCGCTAACCCTCCATCTGGGGCGTGTCACACATTTTTATAAAATCTGGGGGCCTTGTATCAAATTGATACTATTTGCCTATTACTTAACACAGGCTTGCTTAGACAGAAGCTTATACGATTTAACCTTAACCTATTGCGGATGTCTTATACCTTATTCAGTAATCCACCACAATGTAAACCAAATTCCAATATGTTCAAGAAGTAAATTTTTTTGTAATTGAAAGCCAAAATCACAATATAAATCTTGTTTATTTATTAGTATGCACTAAAATACCTCAAGAGAAATTGGATAACATGTGTAACTGCAAAACTCCTTGCACGTGAGTTATACATTTTGTATTGTTAACACAAGTCATTTGTCAAACTCCTAACTACTGAATGTAACTCGTCATTTACCTAACTTAACTTTATACACAACTTTCTGTCTTGCACTGGCACGAAGTTTGTGTATTAAGGAAAACTTTACCTTATTGATGTTCTTACTAGCACTATTTGCAGTTTTACAATCCAGATGATTTTTTTACCAAAATTTATCAATATAGATCAAAGAACAACCCAAAACAACTTCAAAATATTAACAGTTTGCATTATGTTTTCATTATTATTGATTCATGCCTTTGTAGTTTAAGCTGGTAATGGTGGCAGACAACACTGAAATACTAGAATGCCACATTCTTCAGATGGTAACTGATTTGGTGAACGGTGGGGGGCTAAGTTACACGTAATTGCCAAAAAGCACTTAGCACATGATAAAACATGCGCTTAAATTAAGGTTTAATTGCAAAGTTGCACATTGAATGAAAATTTAGAATAATGATGAAATTAAATTTGATTTTGACATTATATGATTAAACTTCAATTTTTAGTTAAAATAATAATTATTTTTTTTATTTTCAGGAATTTAGAAGTAACTGGCATAGTAACTGCTGCACTAAAGAATAACGACCAGCAGACACCATATGTAATAAAACTAAAATTTGCAATTTCTTGTTATTGCCTGCTTTTTGAGATTTTGATAATAAATTTGTAGTAGAGGAAAATAATACAAAAATTAAAATGCTAACAAAGACATTGAAATAATTACTTTTATCTAAGAAATACAGAGCATATTTTACAGTAGAACTTAGATAATCTGGACTAATGAATATCAGGGGTAGTCAGGATATGCAAATATTCAAAATAACCAAGTTGCTTTGAAAAAGCATTAAAGTACATGTAATTTTTTTCAATAATTTCTAAAATTTTAAAAAAAAAAAAAAAAAAAAAAGGTCCCCCAAAAACATTATACTGTATTGAAGATAAGGATACAGCGAACCAATAATTATTACAAAACAAATATTAAACAATTACTATATTGCCATAAAATGTCAGATTATAGAGTCATGATTTTAGTAGTATTGGATAGTGATAAGAAATAACTTTTAGTGAGATTCATAATACAGTAATATTAATTTATTAATGGTCTAAAATTGCATCCATCAATCTGTGAACTTTAAAACTAAAAAAAAAAGTTTGAATTTTTTAACGCAATATATTTGTTCCAATTATATGAAACTACTATAATAATTATGTATAATATAATTTTAGATAAGAAAAACATTCGAAAGCAAATGGGTTCCTGAAAATTATCCTTTAAAAATCATTCATTCAGACAAGTAATAATTTTATAATTTTTTTAAAAAAAAAACTTTTTAACGTAGTCTACGTGACAATAATAATGTAAAGCAGATAAAAATAAAAACTACATTCTTTGAACCCACGTGAAAAGTTGGTTTATTGAACACAAAGTGATAGTGTACCTATGTTGTTCTTCAATTTGGTATTCAGATGTTAAAGTTATCTTTTATAAATTTCTGTGTTACGCAGATTTTTGATTTAAGTAGTTTTTATGTTTACCTTCTTCTTTAATTAGAAAATTTGTTAATAAAAGTAATACAACATTGTTATTTTTTTACAGTGACGTATGGGGTTCCTCATACATTAAAATTAATAAAAATTATTTATCAAAAGTTGAGTACAAAAAGCCATTATTAAAGGTAATAATATTATATTGCAATACAGTATTTTAAATCCTAAAATAGTACACAATGTCAATAATAAGTATTTAAAAATACCACATTTGCATTGTCATGTAGATCGATGATGTCTTAAGTGGCATCGGAGGTGTTTGGGGCTTGTGGATTGGTTTGTCTTGCAGCGCATTACTCTCAATGGGAATGGAAACCATCAGTAAAGCATTTTCCTTTGCATTTATAAAATCCTGCAAATGGTTGCTTCATGCTTTATACAATTTCATTCTATACTTGGGATTGATCATCATTGGCTTAGCCTGTGTGTGGCAGATATACATTACCATTAATGAATTTCTAAAGTACATTTCCTATTCTTTCTTATTCATATTATTTTCATGATTAAACTATGTATTTCATTAAGGTATGATGTGATCACCATTGAGACAATTGAAGATCAGGATTCATTTCCTACTGTTTATGTTTGCTCTGCCCCTGCTATATATTTAGATCACTTCGACAGTGATGAATCAGCAGAAAACGTTATCTTGGCTGAAAAAATTAAAACTTTTAAAAACATGGCACGCAGCGTAACAACTGAAAGTCCTATAATAGTGCCACATGATAAATATGTTGCTGGTGCAAAGCTGGTTAGTAATTTAACTTTTGATGCTTGACAAACATTACCAAATACAGTACTGTAAATGATAATCATAGTTGAATTATTATGTTTTGTTTGGCATTTATGTAACTAAAAAACAAAAGTCCAAAAAAATTAATGCTAGATAAAAGAACAATCTTTTAGAAGTTTAAAACTAAAAAAAATAAAATAATTTCATTAATCCTCAAAATACATTATAAATAATTTTAAAACTAAAATTATTAATATGTTTTTATTTGCAGCAATATAAGCTTAGAAAAGAATTAAAAGAAAACACTACTGAAGAAGAAAAATTTCTATTATTTCCTAAAATATCTGAAATGGTGTTAGAGTGCGAATTTCATGCTGAAAATGGCTTAGGCGTACCCTGCGTGTAATAATTATAATACATAACTCCTAACACAAAATAAAAATAATTGTTAAATTATAATTTTATTTTAGGATTGACAGTGTTAAAGTAGTAGCTTATGGTGATGCAATATTATGTGCAAATATCAATCCACAAAAGTCAATAAACCCAATGGAAACAATTCAAGTGACACCAAAAAATTAATAATACATTAAATTTTTTTATTATTGTATGTAACATTAAACTATTTGTAGAACTTGAAAATACGAGTGGCCCCTTTATCTGAGGAACCTACCACTTGGTCATCAGTTGCCACAACAATTGGACTAAACCCATTTATGAGTTTAAAAGATGTTATATATTTACCTAAACTTTATAGTACTACTGTTTCCGTTGAGGCTGGAGATGCGATGGATATCACATTTGCATTGGTATTAGTATATTACATTTTAACCTTATGGCGTATTTAATGCCATAAAAAATTAGACAGAGACAAGAAGACTGCCTTCTCCTTATGCATCAAAATGCATTTCAGAACACACTAAATACCCTACCTTTCCTTACTATCTAAGGGATAGCGTTACTTTCAACTACTTCTACACTTATGAGGTTCTATTATTTTATAATAATGATTAATTTAAATGATTACATGCATTTTGCATACATTAGGATTGTCTTGATTCATGTTTGATGGATATACGAGAGCATAAAGACTTTTCTGGTAATAAAACAATTTAAATTATGCCAATATTAATTTTTCTCAAATTATTAAGTAAAAAAGTATTGCATTTGTCTAATCACTTGTAATAAACTAATTTTTTTTTTAAATTAATAGAAAAAGATATAAATGATTGTGGCTGCCATTCACCCTGCATGTAAGAACCTCTCACATTGTCATTTCTGATGATTAATAATCAATAATAAATTTTAAAATATTTTATTAATTTTAATAATTTCTAAAAAATGTGTTTTTTTTTTTAATCAGAGAAAGAGAATACACTATTAAAAAGAAGATAAGACACTTTGTTTACAAACAGGTAATTTTAATACATTTTTTTAATAAAATGTCAAAACAATAAAAATTAATTTATAAAATGTAAAAGAAAATCACTCCTGATCTATTAAAGATGCGGATCGCTTCCTAGACTATTTGTGGTAACATTAAAAACAATAACCATCATTTTTTACTTACCATAAGTTTTTTAATGCTAAATTAATCATGTAGTATTTTATTATTTTATAAATAATGTTAATTTCTCAATTGTGATGTTTCATGTAAGGAATGGCTCAGCTGTGGTTCGCATTAGTAGAGAGTCAAGGACAAAAAAAGTGATCAGAGAAAAAGCAGCCATAGAAGTAAACATTTAATTATCTATTAAATAATAATTAATAAAGTTCAATTATTATCTTCAGCCTTTCTATTTGGTGGGAATGATTGGTGGCATTTCTGGTCTGTGGATAGGCCAATCTCTACTATCCCTCATCATGGAATTACAACTGATGCTGTCCATAATCATAAACAACCTTAAGGAGATAATCAAAAAGATGAAAGGGAAATAATTGTCCTGCACAATTTCTACCAAACCCCTTAATTTGTGATGCTATTCTTCTTCTTTCTCTTAATTCTATTTATTTTTAAATGCACAATTTATATAGCCCTCAAGTAGTTGTATAGTCGATTGAGATTACAAACAATGTAATATCTTGTCAAATGCAATGGAAACAAAATAATAATAAAGTAACCATGTGCCCTTGCCACCATAAGCAGGCATATGGCTGTCACTTTTAAACTTCTGTATTATTCATAGGCCTACATGCTACCCCTACATAACGCTACGTGATAAACGTGTTGGAGCTGGTGCGCAATGTCGTTGTGTATTGAGGTGCAGTTGTATTCTTTCGTCTAACTTAATGCGGTTATTCAATGAGTGAATAGCATTTCAATGGTGCGGTTTTATTCTGACCAACCCTGCATAAACTAACACAGGTTTTTATATATAAAGGAATGCAATATGAATGGTGGGGAAAAAACCAGACCGATTTATTTAATAATAGAAGTGAGTTTAATTAATTTTACCGAAATATTGATTATGATTTGTTTAATTATATTAATCGAAATGGCTGACGCATTGTGAGGCTTAGATGGCTGCCACTAATGAAGATGCAGATGGATTTTTTAAGGGGGAAAATTAAAGACAATTTAAATCAGCATTATTTTCCATTCACTCCTATGCTAAAAAAAACAGGTTTGGGATTATTTCGTCCATTCCCTATCTCCTTCTGCGTACAGTGAAAGAAGCAGTGGACGGAATAAAAGCGCACCGTTGCTTTAGCGTTAATCCGCATTCTTTTCTATGTTACGATAAACTGGTCTGGAATTATTTCATCCATTTACTATCTAACACGGTATACAACGAAAGGAGTTGTAGACGGAATAAAAGCGCACTATTTAAATTACAAGTCCAATTTCATTGATTCTAACGTTGAAAAAAAAAAAAAATTGGTCCGGGATTATTTCGTTCATTCCCTATCTGCTGCAATGTAAAGTGAGACGAGCAGTGGACGGAATCAAGGCGCACTATGGCATTAGCATTAATTCGCATTCACATCTAAGTTAAAGTAAACTAATACAAGAAAAATTGTATTGATTTTCGTAATCAATATTTTGCAGCTGAAAATTTACAAGAACGAAATGACGTCACACTTATTGATTTTATCAATGGCGGTTTGAAACAGTGCGCATGCGTGCATACTTCAATATTTTTCAAATAAATTTCAAAATAATCAATAAAATTCTCTTAAGCATAGAAGCTGCCATTGAGAGTGTAAGGGACTTATCTTTCATTCTCTTAAGCAATTATAATTATTAATGTAATTAAATTAATAATAATAATACTGTATATGAAAGTTAAAAACATGATATTAGAATTGATTTAAAACTCAATATTTTTGATCTTGGCAACCGAAATACTTGGTAGTCCAAAACAACCTTACACCAATAATAAAATGCATAAACTTCAAATTTAAATTTTTTTTGTTGGAAAACAAATACAATATTCAAGAAAATTTTAGAGCGAAATTCCTAAACAAACATTTTCTGCATTGGAAAATATTTCAAGGGTAAACAACGTATATTTTAACACCACGTGTTGTATGGATTTTTGTGATCAATTAACCTTCAAACATTTTCCATATATAGTAGACATATTTGTGCGCAGTTGCTATAAACAAAATGGTGTCGTTGGCGAGTGTCTCTCTTTCGGCTGTGGACCAGATCCAGGGATCTAAATACAAGTCTAGGAAGAGAATGTGGTTCCTCTTCCTCTCCATCTCCTCACTCTTGGCCCTCTACCAGACATACCAACTCATATCGCAATATTTTCAGTAACATATATAATATATTATAATTATTATTATTTTTTTTGAAAGAGTGCATTGAATTGTATTAAAAATTAAAATTATATGTCGGGTGCGCACAATCTATCCATCACGTAATGTGATTTAATTCATAGCAAAATATTTAGCTGAAACTTTAGGGGTAATGCTTTAGAAAGGGAAGTTATAATGTTGAGTTCACACAGTCAACAAAGAAAAATCTAATGAAATCATGTGCAAAGAGAGAAGTTCTGTTTTACATTATTTTCTATTTTTACCATAAATACCGATCTTGATCTGGTAAAATGCAAGTATTAGAGATTATAAATACGTATTAAAAATATAATATAAAACTTAATAGCAGTTATTACAATTATTATGAGTTACAATTATTACAAATTTCAAGTTAAATTTCGCTAATTTTCAACCTTTTCTTCTCTTTTTATAACAATAATTCTCTCAAAAAAATATTGCACACTATTGCATCATTTTTTTAAAAACAAAATACACACCTTTACGTTTTTATAATCAGTTATACGGTTACGGTTCGGACACAAATGGTACTGTAATTCTTTAGTACTAATTTTTTTTTTATAAAAAGTTGTAGTATTAAATAAATTCAAATAAATTACAATTTCTAATAAATTTTAATATAAACAAATATCAAGTCAATGAAGTTAAATTTTAGTGAATTTTTTCTAGTTTTAATTAATTAGGCTAGTTTATTAAGTTTTTAACCGAGACAACCCCTACAAGAATGTTGCGGACGAGTAGCAACCTCCTATGAGTAATGCAAGTTCAAGTGCATTATGGGAAATTTTCCAAGAAAATTT
>JAQGAZ010003635.1:0-11038 GCA_034692225.1 Polydesmus complanatus
TAGCTAATTTTGGTAACAACGGTACTGTAGAACTTGCTTTATCTTATTTTATCATTACAGTTACCTTTGACGTACGCGAATTATTCTGATAATAATTAGAGAATCAGTCGAACTTGTCTATATTGTAGTTCCATTTTAATATTTATGTATTACAAATTGATTGACATTACCTTGGCAAAAATAGCAGCAATCGGAGTTGCTATATACAAGTTGAAATGGTCTAACATGATGAATTTGATGTTTGGATTTGCAAAAGGCGATATTATGATGGTTTTATGAGTGATGGATGATGCTGAGGAATGTCCTTCCGACTCATCTCCGCTACTGTTCAAAGGCGATAAGGCAATTGTATCGGAAGACGGTTTATTACCGACCACGGTTAGGACTCGTGAGGGCGTTCGATCTTGAATGTGATAATAGAGGGCGATATCCATTCCGATCAGGTAGACAACTGTCAACGTAAATGCCACCACAGTCCATTTGTATTCGCGAATGCAACCACTGTACAAGTTCATTTTCATCACCTTAAAAAATGAATTTGAGAATGAACAGATTTTCGGATGAAATACTCGCATTGAGGGTGAAAATAAAAAAAAAAACATGAATTTTAACTAAGAAAATTGTACACGTATACAAGAATTCTGAAAAGATTTGAGCTGAGAATCTTTTGACTTATATTATTTTCCATTGCGCGTTTTAGCACACGTACATGTACGTCATCTATCAGCTTTATTGTTACAACTGTGTTTAATTTCATTCAAACACTTGAGCTATTATGACAAAATGGTTTTAGATTATTGCATGCATGCGATCCATGCGAGTTGGTTTGTTAATAAATCGTTGCCTAGATGAGTTTTTGTTGCCACAGCGCGTTACTTGAACCAACTGCCGACCTATTCATTACCTGCCATTAATGGAAGATACGACGTCTGAATAACTATTTAAACGTCTAACAATCACGCTGACTATTAAGGATTGTTTTTTTTTTCTTGAGAAAAGCGATCGATACATTTTTTTAAATTTATTATTTAACGGGAATAATAATTATTAGTTTTTCGCAATATTTATGCCTAAAGCCTATTTAAATTTTTTTTTTACTGAATCAGCTGATGTTATTTCCACGAATTATTTAAAATAAATTAATAAGGTTTGATCGGTAGTTCACCTAACTTTTTGTCGTCCTTGGAAATATTATTTTTAGGTTTAAATTTATCAACCGTTACAAATGCACTTATTGAGAAACAATCGGGATTTTATAGTTGTCGTATTAATAAGGAAGTATAAAGTTTCTTCTCGAGTTTTTTTTTTTTTTTAAAAAAATACAGTATACGGTGTAGTATTCTAAACGTCATTATATCCGCCTTATTTTTGATAAAAAAAATTTCACAATAATTTTTGCTAAACAAATATTTATAGCTCAACACAAGGCGTGGTAATTAAATCTGAAATTTACTAAAAATGTGTTGCGTTTTTGAATAAATATGCTTTTGTTTTATGTTTCGATAAAAAAATTGAAATAGATAAATTTTCGAACCAATATTACTCGTAACTATATCGACGCTATCATTTGAAAATATTTGCTTTTTAACCACCTATTGCAATTATTCTCAAAAAAAAAAAAAAAATCGAGATAAATTGACTTATCTCGTTGTTGTAAAAATTTCTTATCAATTTTGAAGTAACCATTTTTCTAATAGGTTTTATAAAATACTGTAATAGATCAAAATAAATTTTATAAAATGAAATTGCATTTTCTAAATTAAATTCACTTTAGGAGAAATACATATAGTAAAACTTAGTTTTAGTAGGAAATTAAAGTAGGGGAAAATAATATACTGTATTGTTTACCTGCAAACTCGTAAAAAAACATTACGTTTTATCCGATTGCAACATCCGCTCTGTTAAAACAACCGCACGGTCACGCTGTTAAACAAAGTTCTCTCTCTTTTTTTTATTGTTATTCAAATGTATTGATGAATAATTTTGAACTCAAAATCGAAAAATTGTTGAGATGGTGGTGTTGGTATTGCGGTTGACTCCTGCCGCTATCCAATTGTTGTTTGCGAATGGTAGCAGCTGCTACAAATACCGTTCAAATAGGCACACTATAATATTATGATGTAACACACTTTGCTCATGAAAAATATTTTGTTGCTGTACTTTCCCTTATTTTCACCGTATATTTCCCCAGCCTTAGTTCGACGGAATTAGCCCCTAATGTAGAATTCGCCTATGGTGAATGATATTATACTTTTTTCCAAACATAGTTTTATCTATCTGTCGACGTCACTCTCTATACTTTTGACGCGTGACATGTGTGCCAACGTCAACAATATTATATTTCGTAAATCAACGATAAGATTATTAGTTGGTTTAACTTTTTTTTTTAATTTGCGAAGAGTTGAAATAATTTCTAAAAGGGTTGCGGGATGTTACAATATAAATACAGTGTACAGTACTGAAGATCGAGAGTTGCAGTTAGTTGAACATATTGTAGGCCTGTTTGTTAATGTTTAGAAGGCAATAAAAAGTTTTTTTTATACATAAAATTATCACTTTATCAAATTAGACTTTATGAACTGCGTAGGCTTACAGTTTCGCCGTATCTTGCATTTAATCGAACTTATGGCTGTATAAAAATGATTGACGTTATAGATTAACGAGATTCGGAATTTTGTTTCCAAAAGAAACAAAATGCACTGGAAATACATTTTTTTTTTTATCTCGTAATGAAAGGATTATAATTATAAAAAGTTTAACATATTTTTATTTTTGTCTTAAATTAAATAAAAGCAGAACAATTAATTACAATAATTTTAATTTTACATGCATGCACTATAAATACAAATTATTTAAGATTAAATTTTGTTATATTATTTTTGCAAGCAAATAATAATTGTTCGATGTTTTAAATGTACTCGTAACTAGACATGCGGTATTAAACGGACCGATTCTAAATTTTATACGGAGTATTCATTTACTTGTAGTTTGCATAAAGTGCGCCAATTGAATTTAAGTTAAATTTCATTAAAAAAGCTGTTTTAAAATCTGTGCTAATTTAGCCGAGTTTAAATTTTTATTAACTAAAAAAATAATACGTGCGCCGGTTGCATTTTACTCCAATGGTCCAAGCAGAAGGTGCTGCAGACGCGAAGGACGAACCATACTGGCACTAATCGCTCCATTTATGAGATAATTATGTTATTTTCAATCTGAGTGTGTTTAAGCATTTATCAATTGTTATATACAGACAAATTATCAGCTAAACGCAGATAAAATTTTATTTATGTGTGAGCATTTAGAATTTATTATAGCGAAACATTGAATTAATTATTAAATGATTTCAAACAATTTTTCTGCACGCCGACAATTGAAATGCCCGCGCACTACAATGTATAGCGATTATCGCTATTCATTGCTTTTATCGGACAAATCATTGGAGTGAAATCCAACCCGTGCACCATCAAAAGTTTAATTTTTTAAGATAGTCAGATTTTTTAAATGAGACAAATTTGTTTGTTTGATATTTTCACCAGGCGCCAAATGGCCTTACTAGGAAATAAATGTGTTAAAGTGTTATATTATTTTTTCTTAATTTTAGTTTATACTGTACTGTAGCCTACTGTATATCATTTTTTTTTATTTTTTAAAGTTTCTTATTTGGCTTTTTAACTTGCAATGCGCGTCATTGCACATAATGCATCCATTAAATTTGAAAATTAATTGGTTTAAAAAAAAAATGGAGCACTTTTCATAATAGTAGGCCTACAGTACCCGATATTGAATGCACTATTGTACACAGTGAACGAAAGAACCGAACCCTTACATAAACAGAAAAAATAAATACTGTACTGCCCACCAAATGTTATTGAGGGTAAAACTACTTTAATTCAAGCTATAATAATAACTGTTTTTTTTACACACATGGTAACCACAAGGTAACTCACAAGTGGAAACCAGATGGTACTCGTGGGCCGTGGTACAGGCGGCCGGCACCCAGCGCAGATATTAAGGCGAAAGCTACTTTATAAATTTTTTATTTTTTAAATCAAATTGCTTTAATTGAGCCATGATAAATACAGCATAGATTATCACCGCAAAGCTAACAATGATGTGATCAACTGAAAACTTTCAAAAAAAAAAAAAAAAAAATTTGTGTTGCATGCAATTAAACTCTATTTTAGACATAAAAATGTAGCTAGCTACCTTAAAATGTACACGTAGGCTACATTATCAAAAACATTTCTACCGCGCAATACGTACGACAATATTTTTTGTTTTATTTTAAAGTAAATATGAATATTAGTATTACAGTGTATGTCAGATCTTTAGCATTCAATTTTATTGATTGTAAATAATTTTTATCATAATTATAATCATGTAAAGTAGGATGCCCGCCAAAGATTTTGGCACTCGAGCCCGATGCAGGATAGACGTAATATCCTGGTAAATCATTCTCAATATTATTAAATTGAAGTAGGCCTAACTGTTTTCCGCGTTTCATTAAAATGCAAAAATTATTTAACGGATTATTGTACAGTTAAGTTGAGTTAACATTAAAGTTCGTTTTTTCACTTTCGTCATATGCCTGATGCGTGTAGTATTTTCTCGAGAAATAATTATTGCTTTACGAGTATTTTTGTAGTTAATTGTACATGTATTGTAAAAATTTTCAAATTTTATAGTGTTTAAATTGCATTATAATGTAGTTGCAACACAGAAATTTATGGCAGAAGAAAAATTGACAAATGTAAGAATTTAAACTTGCCTCTAAAAACGTTTACTTAATTACGCATGCGCGGAATAATGTATTTTGTTTTGCTTTCCGCTGCATTTCTTGCGTAATGATGAAAAGGGTAAACAAGCTGCTGTGGTATATTGGATGATGTGGAGAGTATCTTCGTGGAGCCAGATGCACGTGGATGATAATATTATTCATGAATTTTATTTTGTAATTCAATTTTTAGATTGAAAAGTTCCTATTATTATTTGGGATATGGAAGAGCAGGCAGTAATTTCAAACTTAGAGAGCGATGAGTAAGTAAACAATATATTATTGTAGTACGTAGTTATAATATTTCAATTGACAAATGCCATTGTTAACCCGCGGTTACTTATTTTTTTTAAAAATTATTATTAGAGAGGAAAAAAATAGTTTAACAATCTCTGATGAACAAATAGAAGGTTACATAAATGATTGTTGGGTGTCAGGCGAAGAAGCGAGCGATGAAGGTGGAGTAGAAGGCGAAGAAAGCCAACATTCGCCATCTCTCTCTCCCAGAGTTTCTACAGTCAGCTGCTGTAAAACATCTCCTGGAAGTCATAGAAAGCATCTTTCTAGTGTTTGCAATACCACGCTTGCTCCGAGGGAACCAATTATTCATACTAGACAGAGAACATGCATTTACACAGCAGGGAGACCTCCGTGGTACAACTCTCAAGGACAACTAAAAGAAGCTTTCGTTATCGGTATTTTTAATATCGCGACTTTAATAATAAGTAAGTGTGTAAAATCAATTTTTGACAGGAATTTGTGGTGGCAGCGCTTCTGGTAAAACCACAGTGGCAACCGAAGTTATTAGAAGGCTTAATATTCCCTGGGTGACACTACTGAGCATGGATTCTTTTTATAAAGTAATTTATTTTGAATGTATTTTAATAATACATTTTATGTACAGAAATAATTGGGCTTTATGTTTGTGTAGGGATTGTCTCCGAAAGAGTTAGAGCTTTCTGATAAGAACGAATATAATTTTGATCATCCTGATGCAGTTGATTTTGAACTTCTCATCGAAACATTGAGAAAATTAAAAGCGGGAAAACGAGTCGAAGTGCCTACATATAATTTTATTACTCACCAGAGAGAAAAAAATAAATTGGTTAGTTGTTGTAATTCTTATAAACGAACAGAATTTATTGTTTCGATAATTAATTTGCTTGGTTTTTTAGAAGCAGATGTACGGAGCCAACGTGGTAATATTTGAAGGAATTTTAGCGTTTTATAGCAAGGAGTTGACAGAAGTAGCGCTGATTTTATTCAAAAAATGCAATTATATAGTGGATATTTTGACGATCTTAGATAATGGATATGAAAGTATTTGTTGATACCGATTCCGATTTGAGGTTGGTGAGGCGGCTTAAACGCGATATTCTAGAAAGGGGTCGAGACATAGAAAGCGTATTACAACAATACGAGAAACACGTCAAACCTTCATTTGATTATTACATTGCTCCTTCTAAAACCCATGCAGACCTTATCGTTCCAAGAGGTAGGCCATGCTTTTATTATTATAATTATCATTCAATTTCTGACTAGTAAATTTTTTTTAGGTGGCGAAAATACCGTTGCAATTGACTTAATAGTTCGAAATGTTTTAACGCAATTGGAATTGGTAAAATTTTTTTTAATAATTTAATACATGCGCTTGAACGATTTTTCTCATCGTTTATTTCTTAACTTTATTTTAGCGAGGTTTTAAATTAAGGTGAGATATTTTCAACGCTGATAATTTGTTCTTGTGGACGTTTTAGGTTAATTAATGCCGTATAAACGTTGTAGGAGTCTTCTTGCTCAAGCTCACGTTGGGCAACCAGCTCCGCAATCTTTGCACATTCTGCCGTCTACTCCACAAATTAACGGGCTTCACACATTTATAAGGTTAATAATAATTATTGACGCAATAATGTACATTTGTCTATATTTGATAAACTTTGAATGTTAAATTTTATAGGAATCGGAACACATCCAGAGATGAATTTATTTTTTATTCCAAGCGTCTAATGCGTCTTTTAATTGAATATGCGCTATCGCTTCTTCCATTTCAAGTGATAGTTTTAAAATCTTTAATTTTGTTGGATTCTTGCAACTTTTTTTCTTTTAAAAGGATCATATAATTGATACCCCGCAGGGGACTATTTATCAAGGAAAACGCCGAATAACTCAGAAAATTTGCGGAGTGGCTATACTTCGAGCTGGAGAAACCATGGAGCAATCTCTTTGTGACGTTCTTAAAGATATTCCTTTGGGCAAAATATTGATTCAGACCAACGTAGAAACGGAAGAACCCGAAGTATTTAGTTAGCTCAAACGCTAGTTTCATAAAACTGAACTTTCGTTTGTTATTTTAGATGTATTATTTGCGCCTTCCTCGAAATATGAAAGATTATACTGTGATTTTAATGGATGCTACTGTGGCAACTGGAGCTGCTGCCATGATGGCAATTCGCATTTTATTAGACCACGAGGTTAATGAAGGAAACATTCAACTGTGTTCTTTATTGTCGGCAGAATCTGGTATATTGGTTTTTGACGTCTGGGCCTCGTTTCATAATGAGGTTTTGCTAATATTACTAGTGTTTTGTTCAATGCACTCTGACCTTAATAGTTAGCATTACTTTTTGATTTATAAAGCCAAAGTACTTTGAACAAGTTAGCAAAACCTCATTACGAAACGGGGCCCTGGTGATAATTTAATTTTTCATATTTAATTTTTTCAACTTTATAGGGGTACATTCAATTGCATACGCATTTCCTAAAGTCAAACAAATAACAACAGCTGTAGATACAGTCGTTGATGAAAACTTTCATATTATTCCAGGAATAGGTATTTAAAATGAATAATTAAAAGTACACATTTTTTTTGAATATATCTTGATATAAAATTATATCTGTTAGGGAATTTCGGTGATCGTTTTTTTGGCACCGAAGTAATGAATTTTCAACAAGAGGATATTTAAATTTGCAACCGTTGTAAAGTTTGTATTTAGTTTTTTATTTAATTTTTTTTGAAATAAGTTCCTAGCGAAATAGCTGCGTATACTATTTTATTGCGTTAGTTAAACATTTAGTTTCCTTTTTAAGTTACTAATTTATTGAGATACAATTTTTTATAAGTATACAGGTTCTGTGTATTTACGAAACATGCTCCTAGCTTCTGTAGAAAAGTAGTATTGCAGAGCAGTTTTTTGTAGGAAAGAATCAATTAATAAAAAGGCTGGCGTTGACTGGCAAATTTGATCGTCCTGCTTTATTTATTATTCTCTGGTTTTGAAAGGAGGAGGTCGACTTTTAACCTTAGTTTTAAATTAGGAGAAAATAATTACATTTTTATTGCCAACTTTACTTCATTTTTAAATACAATAAATTAAATTACGACAGAATCTGATAAAAAGATGGACCTCCAAACGTTCAAAACTCAAAACATCCCAACCTCATTTCGCCCCATATTAACATCTATTGTGCAAAAGGGGGTCACAAAAAGAGGTAAATTTATAATCCCCAAATAAAAAATTCAAAAAGAAATTAAGTACGTTCAAAGTGACTTTTTAGATGTAAAATTACCCATTTGACCCTCGATCAGAAATTCAGCAAAAAACCAAGTGTGTTTAAATTCTTTTGAAAGTGACTTTTTAGATGTAAAATGACCCTAGGAACACGATTTCGTGGTCCATTGGTTGCTATCTCATCGATTTGAGTAGTTTTTTTTATCGTCTCTCAGCTGAAACTTTACTCCGTCGGGGCACTTTTTTTGAAACTTCTCGGTTGAATAACTCAAAAACAGGCAGATAGACTTGTGGGTTACACCATCGTGTAGAGGACGTCATTTTAAATCGGATCACTGGTTCTCGAGTTATAAGCAGTTGAATTTTTGAAAATCCTTTATTTCATTAAAAATCAGAAATTCACTAAAAAACCAAGTGTGTTTAAATTTTTTTAAAAGTGACTTTTTAGATGTAAAATGACCTAGGGAACATGCACGATTCCGTGGTCCATTAGTCGCTATCATATCGATACGAGGCGTTATTTAGGTTTTATCGTCAGGGCACTTCTTCGAAACTTCTTGGTTGAATAACTTAAAAAGAGACGGAATTGAAGGTGCTCAACTGCGTAAGATGTTAAGTTTAACCGCTTACTATTGGCAAGGTTTGCTAATACATTTATACTTTTATGTTGCTTACTATTATTGCACTTAATGAATTTTTAATTTTTTTTAGCTGAATTCGGAAATCATTCTGCGGGAAAACATACTTGCGTATATTTGAAAGATTTTATTTTGTTTCCTGAAGTATTTCTTTTCCCTAATTTGAAATAGTTAATTTATTTTCTATAATTGAAGTTTCGACTGGTTTGACCTTTTTCTAGCATTCTTAAATCAAGTATTTGGCAAATTCAAGACGGCATTTAATTGAACAAGGAGATCAAAAAGTTACCGGTAAAAAATATAGGTAGTTTTCAGAGCGAAAACTACAGTTGAACATGGCAATGAATTTAAGAGATTCAGTTCAAAGATTTAAAATGTACAAAAGTTTTAAACCCAACAGTTTAAGGTCAATACAATCTATTTTAATATGATTCCTAATATAATGGTTTTTTTTTTGTTTTTTTCAGAAAAGTCTAATTTATTTACAAGTTTTTTTTTTTCAGGTATTTATTCCAGGTTTTTTTTTCAGGATTTATTTTCAGGGTTTATTTTCAGGTGTACAAACTATTTCAACTCAACAGTTTAAGGTAAATATAATTGATTTTTATATAATTCCTAATGTAATGGATATTTTTTTATTATTTTCTAAAAAGCCTCAGCACAATAACATACAAACCAAAAGAGATGAAGACTTGTGGGTTTCACCATCGTATAGAGCAGATGAATTTTTGAAAGCCCCATTGTTTAAACCTATTCATTTGACCCCAGATCAGAAATTGACCAAAACATCAAGAATGTTTAAATTAACTTTTTTAGATGTAAAATGACTTCAGGACCACGATTCCAGGGTCTGGAAGTCTCTAGCTCATTGATTTGACGTTTTTTTTTTTGTTTTATAAAGTTTTTTTAAGTTGAGAATCTGGATGCGCCATAATAATTGAACGCCATTGGCACTGAGTGGCTGGTGGCATAGGTAGCAAAGCCAGTGTCAGAATGGGATCATTTGGAGGACGAAGTGTTCGGATGGTGGACTCTAGAGAACCGCTGACTACACAAGACAATCAAGTTGTTTAGTCGAGTATCGCCATCATGCCGAGTCCAAGTCATGATACAGCTCCGGAAGTAAAGACAGTGCTCGAAGTCGAGAATGCGAAAGGTCTCGAGAGAGAGAACGATCGTCGCCGCATCGGGACAAAGGCAGACGACGTGAGCGATCCAGATCGCATGAGAGAGAACGCAGTAGAGGCCGTGATCACCGTGACGGATACCACAATGACCGAGATAGGGAGAATAATTTTATTAATCTGAGAAAAATGGTCGTCGAAGTTACGGTAAGCTTTTTTTTTCTTTTATAAATTTTTTTTGATAGGTTCAATAGGTATTAATAATTAGCTGGGAACGATTAACACGGTTATTGTTTAAGCTATAACTTTTAAGATATTGGCTGGATTATTTAATATCTGTTATCCGGCTTTATCATTTTATTAAAAATCAGAAATTCAGCATTAAAAACTTTTTAAAAGTAACTTTTTAGATGTAAAATTACCTCAGGAACCAGATTCCGAGGACAATAAGTCATTATCCGATCAATTTGAGGGGTAAATTAGCTTTTATAATTTCTTAGGTGAACTTTCTCTCAGTCAGGGCACTTTTTTGAAACGCTTCGGTTGAATAACTCAAGAACTAAGAGAGATAAAGACTTGTGTGTGTCGCCATCGTGTAGAGGACGCCATTTTACATACCCATGTAAATTTTTATGCAAGTCGAATACTGTAACTGGTTATGAGTAGTTGAATTTTCAATTCCCCTTTGATTAAAAATCAGAAATGCAGCTCAAAAAGCAAGTGTGTTAAAAAAATTTTAAAAGTAACTTTTTAGATGTAAAATGACCTCAAGAACACGATGCCATTGTCCGTTGGTCGATATCTCATCGATTTTGGGAGTTATTTAGGTTTTATCGATTGAGAGCTGAAACTTTTGTACGTCAGGGCACTTTTTCGAAATTTCTCGGTTGAATAACTCAAAACCTAAGAGAGATACAGACTCACGGGTTGCGCCATTGTAAAGAGGACGTCATTTTACATACCCATGTAAATTTTTATGCAAATCGGATTGCT
>JAQGAZ010003636.1:0-11034 GCA_034692225.1 Polydesmus complanatus
TGAATGGTTGTTGTTCCCCCCCCCCCCCCCCCTCTCCTATCCCCAACCCCCTTTCCTTATCCCAACCCCCCTCCTCCTCCATCTGCGAAACTCCAAATAATTGTTTATTATTTCGTTGTGTTTTGAAGCAGACGGTTTTGACATTGTATTAAAACAAAAGCAAACGAAACAAAAAAAAAACTAAGTTGAAAATGTTGACAGAATAAAAAAACAACAACAAGGAGATGTAAAATGTAACCGTAGCCGATTAATCAAACGCAGGAGTAACAATTGGAGTAACGAGCAGCGTCACGTCACTCGCCACTTCTCAAACCAACTGCAAATAAGATAAACCAACGGAGGAGCTTAACCTCCAACCATCCCCACCCACGATGACCCTAACACTTGACCCCCCATTTCGACGCAAAGCGAGGCCTTGTGTGGGTAAACAATATCAGTTTCCATACATTAAAATAAAATGCCGTTAACGAAGGATTAAAATGTGTGACAGAAATGGCTCGTTGAACGCGGATTAATCGCCTAAAGAAAAACGTGAGCGAAGAGTTTATATTCTGATTTGTTTATGTTTATTTAAGATTATCTTTCTTCTGGCGCATGTCAACTGTCAGATTAATTTACACGGGAGGTTTAATTTAAGAATTAATGCCCCGCCACTCATCTACTCGTATCAGGGAAAAATGATATAAACATGGAAAACGCTTAACATATTTCTTAAAATAAAATAAATATTTAGTCTTCTCTCTCTCTCTCATTTCAATCAGAGTCAAAGCAAAATTTTATCGTTATTCAAATAACCGAATGTTAAAACATTGAATCTCCTCACTGTAAATCTCTTCCACCATAAATTTCTTCATTTTAAATCTCCTCGCTGTAAATCCCTTCTCTGAAAATCTCTTATTTATAAATCTCTTCACTTTAAATCTCACTGTAAATCTCCTCCTTGTAAATCTTATCACTGAAAATCTCACTGTAAATCCCTTCTCTGAAAATCTCTTATTTATAAGTATCTTCACTTTAAATCTCACTGTAAATCTCCCCCTTGTGAATCTTATCACTGAAAATCTCACTGTAAATCCCTTCTCTGAAAATCTCTTACAGTATTTGAAAATCTCTTCACTTTAAATCTCACTGTAAATCTTATCGCTGTAAATTTAATGAACGCTCTAAAAAATTTTGTGAAATATTTTTTTTTTATACGTAGTTTAATAATCGATTTTTTTAAAGTTTGCACTCGAAGACGAATGTTGTGCACAGTCATGTATCATAAAAAATTTAAAAGCTATACGGAGATTTGATAAAAAAAATAATAATAATAATAAAAAAAAAAATAATAAAAAAAAAAGTGATAAAATATTCAAAAGACGAAAAGAAGAAAAAAAAAAAATTGTAATAAAAAATAAAAAAAAAAAAAAAAAAAATGGGAAAGAAAAATTGTAAAATGAGGAACATTTCCTGCCCATAAAATATGCAAATAATTTGCGAGGAAAAAGCAAAACGATGCTTTCGGAAAAGCAAAACAATTATTCCAAGAATTTCAAAAACCTAATAAAATCGAAGGACAATTACGAAAAAGAGCCTAATTCAAATTTAAAATGGGTAATAATAATAATTTTATCACTCTTAAAATTTTAATTAAGAGTCCTAATTAAAAAACAATACAGCACGTTATTAAAGCAGCATTTAAATTTCTATACATGTACAGAGTGTTTTTGAACTCGTGGTACAAACTAAAACTGGCGTTAAGAGTGAACTAAAATAAACATTTTTCATAGAAAAACCTAAGGGGTCCCAAGTTCTCCATTAAAAAGTTACGAGAAAAAATTTGAAGGAGCTGCCCCTTGATAATCACATTGAGTTAAACGTAAATCCACTGCCCCGCATAGCAGCGAGACATTGCGGTGCAGCTTTTGGCTTACTTGATCTCGTACCGTTACAGCTTACTGTATCGAGGCGTTGACTCCTGGTATAATCCATAATAATTATTATAAATAAAAAAATCCCTATAAATTATAAAATCCCTATAATAATTTTAAAAGATCCCTATAAATAAAAAAACTCCCTATAATTAAAATAATCCATATAATTAAAAAATCACAATAAATTAAAAAAAAATCCCTATAAATCAAAATAAATTCCCTATAAATAAATAAAATTCACTATACCCTATATCAAAACAATTCCCTATAAATAAAAAAGTCTCCATTAACAAAAAAAATCCCTACAAATAAAAAAAAATCCCTATAAATAAAAAAGATCCCTATGAATAAAAAAAACCCTATTAATAAATAAAAATCCCTATTAATCAAAAAAATCCCTATAAAGGAAAAAAATCCCTATAAACAAAAAAATCCCTATTAATAAAAAAAAATCCCTATAAACAAAAAAAATCCCTATTATTAAAAAAAAATCCCTATAAATAAAAAAAAATCCCTATAAATAAAAAAAAATCCCTATAAATACAAAAATCCCTATAATCCCTAGGATGCAATGCGAATTTATCGTAAGATACTTGGTAAAATATAAAAAAATACTTGTATGACTTTCTCCCGCCAAAAAAACCCCCTAATTACGTCATGGTAAATGCCAAAGCTCGCATAAAAATAAGGCCTTAATAAAAGTTACTTTCTGTTTTCTCCAGTTAACGAAGAATTATTTCAACAACAACAATAATATTATATTAGTCGTGCGTGTTTGCGGTTATGATTTCGCTACGAGATACGTCACGTCATCCCACGCTCCCTTCCCCTTACCCTCATACAAATCTCAAATCATCTATATATATTATATCCCCCCCCTCCCCCCTTTTATCCTCTGGTGGTGGTGGTGGTGATGGTGACCTAGGAGCGATGTCGATGCGCAATAAAAGTTGACTTACTTTTACATAGATCGCTTTACAACCCTTCAAATAAAACTGTTGTTGTAACGATGGCCAATAGCGCTTCATCCAACACGTGACACGCGTACGAAAACAATGCCAACACCCTCCTTCCCCCCCCCCCCCTCCCCCCTACTCACCCCTCTTTATCTATGGAAAACGCTTCCAAAGAGGGTGTTTTGTCCAACCTCCCTCCATCTCAATTTCACAAAACACAATGATGACTTTTAAAAATATATCTTTTATTCCGTTTTTAACGATGTCGTCTACGGAAAGACCGTTGGGGTTCGATAGGTTAGAAGCAACTGCGAGGCCGAAACGAAAGAAAAAATTATTAGAGGGGCCCCAAATAGGTGCAGGCAATCACAGATGCATTTCCAAAAATAAGTCAGTTTAAGCGAGTGTTTACTTCCTAAAACTCCACTTAAGCGAGTGTTTAATTCTTAAATTTAGCTTTAAACTAGTGTTTACTTCGTTAAAATCCAATTAAGCGAGTGTTTGCTTTCTATAATTCCATTTAAGAGAGTGTTTACTTCCTTAAAACTTCACTTAATCGAGTATTTACTTGCTAAAACTCCACTTAAGCAAGTGTTTACTTGCTAAAACTCCACTTAAGCAAGTGTTTACTTGCTAAAACTCCATTTACGCGAGTGTTTACTTCCTAAAACTCAATTTGACCGAGTGTTTACTTCATAAAACTCTGTTTAAGCGAGTGTTTACTTGCTAAAACTCCACTTAAGCAAGTGTTTACTTGCTAAAACTCCATTTACGCGAGTGTTTACTTCCTAAAACTCAATTTGACCGAGTGTTTACTTCATAAAACTCTGTTTAAGCGAGTGTTTACTTGCTAAAACTCCATTTAAGCGAGTATTTACTTTCTAAAACTCCAATTAAGCGAGTATTTACTTCCTAAAACTCCAATTAAGCAAGTGTTTACTTGCTAAAACTCCATTTAAGAGAGTGTTTGTTTCTTCAAACTCTGTTTAAGCGAGTGTTTACTTCCTAAAACTCAATTTGACCGAGTGTTTACTTCCTTAAAACTCCATTTAAGCGAGTGTTTACTTGCTTAAACTTTACTTAAGCGAGTGTTTATTTGCTTAAACTCTATTTAAGCGAGTATTTACTTCCTAAACCTGCGATTAAGCGAGCTAAAACTCCATCTGCGCAAGTGTTAATTTCCTTAAAACTCCACTTAAGCGAGTTTAGACTTCTTAAAACTCTGTTTAAGCGAGTGTTTACTTCCTAAAATTTCAATTAAGTCAGTGTTTACATTCAATGACTGACTTTGCGCGAGCTTCTATTTCCTTAAATCCCAGAAGAAAACTTGTTTGGGGGGCGCTGGAGGTCTGAGGCCCAGGCCAGAGTGACGTATAAACCCTGGCTGTGATTCTGGGAATCCCGACCAATGAGTTATTCTTGCACATTGTCCCCCCTCCCCATTTTATTACGATCCGCAAGCAGTGCTGATCACCACGCCATCTGTTTCCAGCCGCACACACACGTCACTCGGAGAAATACCAGTAATAACAGTTAGCGCAAACACTCCTAAAATGACGTGACTAAAAATTTGGCTCCGTGAGTCATCTTAATAAAGAAAAAGAAGTTTCTTCCAGACAAAAAAAAAAAAAAAAAAACATTGGAGAGAAAAAAATATTAATTAATTTTAACGTTCATAAAAATTGGATTATTTTAATTCTTCCGTTTTCATTACGTCTTATAATACGAGAAGCAAAGGACTGTGACGTCACGTTATCTTTGCAGTTGCAGTCGCTGTGACCTTATTTTATTAGCATTAAGTAAACACGAGGAAACTTATTTATTTTTTTTTTTTTTTCGAAAGATATTAAAAACGTCTCGTTTTTTTTCCCGCCAAAAACCAATTACACTAATTTAAACTTAATTTTTTTTTTTATTATATTAAAAGAAAAAGCAGACGAAATCTATCCAACTTTTAAAAAAAAATGCTGCCCCTAGATAATCGCATTGAGTTAAGCGTATATCCACTGCGCCGCATAGCAGAAAGACATTGCGGTACAGCTTTGCTATTAAGTAATTACATAGCGTTATTCAGGGGCATCATGACCCATTAAATGATTGTAAATCCGAAATTAAGCCACAAAGGCAATTTTTTTTACTGATTGAAAGTTGTTTATCTTTTACTCCTCTACCTGCCCCTTCACTTTGAGCATGACCTTTGGAAACACCCTGTATATGTCCACCCACTTATAGAGGTAAAATAGCCTACACATTCCACTTATAAAGAAGAGCTGAAAAATGATCTCCCTTATAAAGCTAAAAAAAAAAATGGCGTCACTTTTGTTTAATGCGAAATGGCGAAAGTGACGTCACCTAAGTTTTCGCTAACAATTCGAGGCTTTAGCTAAGATTATGCAACACGGGGAATGAAGCTTTTGCTTAGAAAATTAAGCTAAAGCTTATTTTTATAGCATTCCATCCCATTTATAGACTTTTTTTTTTTTAGGGTCAAAAATGTCCGGTTACGGGGGTAATAAAAAAAAAAAAGATGGTCAAATTTCAGCCGTATAATCGCAAACACATTTTTTTGAAAAAAAAAAAAACCTTTTAAAAAAGAAAACAGAACAATAAAAATCCAAACGACGAAGAATTCGATTAAACCATAAAAAATAAAAAAAACACCTCTTATTTATTTTATTATTCTTCTACCGGTAACGATAAAATAGTAGAAAAATGGCCCTTCCAATTACGCCCTAACCAAAAAGTACGACAAAATCGGGCCGGGGGTAATAAAAATTCAAGTTAATCACCGAAAAAGTTGATGATTAATTATTATTCTTTTTTAAGGAAAGAGAAGAAAAAAAGGGGCGTGGTTATTAGAGCCAAGGAGGAGGTTGGGGACCCACCCAGCACAAAGGAATTCACCACTACGAGAGGGCCCAGAGGGAGAAAGGGGGGTAGACTGGTGTGGTCCAAGTGCCAAAAATTCCTCTCTCTATTTTAATTAAAAGTTTTAACTAAGAATTCGAAGCATTTATTCGTTTCAATAATTATCCCGCTTCAATTATTCGTTATAGCGGACATACTCTGTACATGTAATTATTATTACTGTATTATGAAAGGCGGGTGTGGGAAAGGAAGACAGATGTTGGTTTAGGAAAATGAATCACCACCGTTCATCCCCCCAGAAAATAAAAAAAAGAAATGAAAGGTCACGTTCTTTTTGTGTTACAGCGAAATTCTTATTATAACGAAATGTTACGTACCCACGAAATCCTCGGTATAGGGAATTTCTTATTATAACGAAATTCTCATTACAGCGAAATTGTTATTTATTGTAACAAAGTTCAAATGTGCGAATGAAATTTTCGGTACAGCGAAATTTCAGTACAACGAATTTTTCAGTACATTGAAAATTATTCCATAAGCTCAAAGTATGCCAATTAAAAAAATTAATGTATTTGTAAAAAAGATAACGCATGACGTCATCATCTGTCTCGCATTACAAATTTAATGTTAATTACCAAAAAAAAAAAAAAAAAAAAGAAATGTAGAGAGAAATGATTTTTTTTTTTTTTAATTTTAAGTGGTGAAAAATTAGACGCGGAGTAAATTGAATTGCAGAGATTTCGGGTTTTGAGTGTGAACCGGAAGGAAAAGGAAAGCTTAAGATTTTCAATTAAAACTTTTAATTTCTTTCTCCCGTGTTTACCTAAAGCTTAAGGCTAAGCGAAAACAATAAAAGAAAAACCCATTAGAATGAGAATAGGAGGAGCCTACTGTATACTGTATATAGTAGGAGGGGCCAAAGCTCATCTCATCAGCGGTATGTAAATAGGAGAAACAACAACAAAATATCATTAAAAACATTTTGATATAAACGTCAAAAAAAAAAAAACATGTAGACGGATTTCAATGCCATATAATATTATAAGGATGAAATGACGTCACTTAGCTGTTCTTAACATCAACGGATAATGAAACTCAAAACAAATAGAACTCGTTATGCATTTTACTGTACATAGGTTGATAAATAAAAAGATAATATGATCCTGTACCAATAAGCGAAAAGATTCATAGCATAAAAAGATTCAAAACGAAAGGATTCAAAAAGAAAAAACCTCTAAGCCAAAGGATACAAAAAAAGATCCAGAATCAAAAACTAATTAAAAAAAAAAATTTATAGTCAAAGAATACACAAAAAAATGAAGCAAGGCAAAAGGATACAAACACAAAGATATTCAAAGACAAAGGGTAAAAAAAAAAGATCATAGCACAAGAATCCACAAAAAAAAAAAAAGATTCAGACAAAAGATACAAAACAAAAAAATTGGGAGCCAAAAGATACACAAAAAAAAAAATAGTAAAAAGATACAAACACAAAGATGTTCAGAGACAAAGGGTACAAAAAAAAAATCATAGCAAAAGAATCCACAAAAAAAAAAAAAAAAAGATTTAGAACCAAAGGATACAAAATAAAAAAGGGTTTCAGAGCTAAAGGATTCAACAAGGAAAAAAAAAACGTCTCTGAGCGAAAGGGTTCAAAGCGAAAATCGGTTTACCATAAGACGCAATGTAAATTTCAAAGATCCGTTGTTCGCTATCATTTCCCTAATAATTATTCTAAAAATAAAGATTCAAAAGCGAAAGCTTTACCGCGCGAAATGCAGCGGCGGAAGTGAGTAAAACACACTTTCGTTATATCCGAAAACTGACAGCAAATTTCTCTTTTCCCCAATAATAATAATTTCGAACGTTAACTTTTAATTTCGGAAGTTGGGGGAAACGCAGTTCGAGTCGGAAGCGGAAAATGATGAGCCTCCAGCTCAACTAGACCCTACTCGTTATTTTTTTTTTTTTATTATTATTATTTCCACGAGGAAAATAAATAAATAAACAAGTTGCGTTCGCAAAGTCAAAACATATTATTAAATCTCCCGTAGCCCACAACATCCGGCTGCGGTAGTTCAGCGCTGAGAAAGCGCGAATCATCCGCTCGGTAGCCTTCAATTACGCGCGTTTTTAATTCTGAAAAAAATGTTTAAAAAAAATGAATTTGCGGAAGAGTGAAGGAAGGTGGCGCAGCAGTCGCAATGTGTGACGACGCTCACTCGCTTTTTCATAGAGAGAAAAATAGTGTAGAGGCTTATCTCAAATGTAACGTGTTACGCAATCAGAGGTTATGGCGCTGCAAACCCCTCCCCCCCAATACCACCCCTCCCCTCTAAGTCAAAATATCATCCCCCTCCCTCCCTCCCCATCAACGTCTCTTAACGTTTTTTTCTTTCTCCCCCAAAAAGACTGGAAATATTTTTTTTTTCCGTTCTGTTGCAAAACCAATTACATCACTTAAGCTACACAAAAAAAATTCATTAATTTTATAAAAAAAAAATAGTAGAAATGTTTTCTATAAACAAAATGGCAAAAAACTTTAAATTTTAAAAGAATACAGTAGTAGCCTACCTGGTAAATTAAAAAAGAAAATCTTTCAAAAATCAAAATCAAAAAAATAAATAAACCAAAAAAAAATTTAAAAAAAAATTTAAAAATAAAAATAAAAAAATAAAATAAAAAAAAAAAAATCTTTCAAAAAAAAAATCACAATCAAAAAATAAAAAAATCCTTCAAAAAAAAATCAAAATAAAAAAATATAATAGACTATATACCGGTAATTAAAAAAAAAAAAAAAAATTTAAAAAAAAAAAAAATCTCAAAAAAATAAATAAATAAATAAAAAAATTTTTTTTTTTTTTTTAATGTTTTTTTTAAATTAAAAATTTAATATGAACAAAAAAGAAATTAGGAAGAAAAACCATATAAAAATAAAATTTGAAAAACATTTTAAAATAGAAAAAAAAATCAATTATTAAAAAATCAATTAAAAAACCGGAAGTAAATTTCCAAAGTAAAATCCGGAAGTAAAATCCCAAAAAAGTACATTTAAGCTTTTAATAATTATTGTTGCTGGATAAATTGACACTTTCAGCCTTTTGTTATTTCTTCTACTCTTGCTATAAACACTGTACATGTATTGTAAAAAAAAAATAATAATAATATAATAAATAAAAAAAACTTGAAAAAATAAAAAATCGTAGAAATACGGTAATAAAAAAAAATGTGTGACGGTATAGCAACGGTGAAACGTTAATGGAATTGCCTTTTAATTCCATTACTTTATTTTTTCTTTTGCTATATAATTTAAAAATAATTCCCCATTTTCCTAATTTGATTGCATTTTTCCAATATCTCATATATTACATAAAAGAGAGAAGGGGGGAAAAAATCCCTCTTTGATGTTTGCCGACGCTTTGATAAAGGCCAAAATCGATTTATTTATTTTTTTAAGTCTTAATTTAACTTAGAAAACCATCGAAACCAAACGCATAGACAACACCAAAAAAAAAAAAAAGTAAACAAACTTTAATTAAAAAATTAATAACGCTTAACCCTCAGAAGAACTCGCTTTGAATCTTTTTTCTCCATAAAACAATGCGACGTAACTTCGATATTCACGCTGCTTCCTACGGTAATCGTTGGCTCGTTTTGAATCGTTTCAAACCGGGAATTTTTTTTTTTCCCACATAAATTATCTGAAGATTCAAAGTGAGTGCTTCCTCTTATTCTTTGTTTCTAAATATGGATGCAATGTAGAATCTTTTGATTCATCTCCGCCATTTCTCTTTTCCATCTTCTTTGATGATGATGATGGTGGCGAGGAAGCGGAAGTGTTCATTCGAGTGATAAAGATAGTGATCGAGCAATCAATAACTGCGCTTCCCTACCGCGTGTGGCGCTGCTGCGTCGAATCAAAATGGCAGCTTCCGCGGGAAAAAACAATCACTTTCCCTCTATACAAAGCCATAGAAAATCATTTTTCTACGGCGTGTGACGCTTACATTTTCCGCCAGGCGGACACCGTAAATGACGTCGATCACTCTCTCTCTCTCTTTATCTCCTAACGGTGAAGTGATAATAAAAGAGAGCGCTCCTAGCGGTAGGAAAGCGAGGTTAACAGTCAATCGGGGATTAATTCAAACGAAATTAGAGTCAACAAAAGAGCTAAATCAACAAATTATGTCTTCATTCTCTCTCTCTCTCTCTCTCTCTCTCCTTCTCCATTTCTATTACTCCATCTCTCTGTATAAATATCTCCGTTTCAATAATAATTGGCAAATAAAAAGCGTCGTTGGTCGCCATTTTGCCCCGCTATAATAACAGAAGCTAATTACGAACTCCGACCTTCGTCTCATTCATCTATTATTATTATTATAATCTCATTTCAAAAACAAATATATATGCTGTATAAATAAACAAATTGAAACTGGGTTTTCGACTCAGTTTTAATTTGGGAGTTTAAACCAGTTTTTCCAAAGTCTTATCTTATATTTCGACTCGGTTTAAACTCGGTTTTAAGAGTTAGTTGAAATCGATTCAGTTTAAGCTTTTGGTTTTGGTTTTCAGTCATTTTAAACTAAACTACTGCTTCAACCACTTTAAACTTGAATTTTTAAAGTTAGTTTAAATTATGGTTTTTAAAGTTGGTTTAAACTTGGATTTTTAAAGTTAGTTTAAACTCGTTTTTTTAAGTTAGTTTAAACTCGTTTTTTTAAGTTAGTTTAAACTTGGATTTTCAAAATTAGTTTAAACTTGAATTTTTAAAGTTAGTTTAAACTCGTTTTTTAAGTTAGTTTAAACTCGTTTTTTAAGTTAGTTTAAACTTGGATTTTCAAAGTTAGTTGAATTTTTAAAGTTAGTTTAAACTCGCTTTTCGAGTCAGTTGAAATTTGTTTTTTTATTCAGTTTAAACTCAATTTTCAGTCAGTTTAAACTCGCTTTTCAGTCAGTTTAAAATCGGTTTTTTAATGTTAATTTAAATTAGCTTTTCGAGTTAGTTTAACCTTGTTTTTTTTTTTTTGATCAATTTAAACTCGGTTTTTAAAGCTAGTTTAAACTTTTTTTTTTTTTAAATTGATTGAAACTCGGTTTTTCAGTCAGTTTGAAACTCGCTTTCGAGTAAGTTTAAACTTGTTTTTTAGTCAGTTTAAACCGATTGTTAAGAGTTAATTTAAGCAAGTGTTTCAGTCAGTTTAAACTCGGTTTTCAATTAGTTTAAACTCGGTTTTCAATTAGTTTAAACTCGGTTTTCAATTAGTTTAAACTCGGTTTTCAATTAGTTTAAACTC
>JAQGAZ010003637.1:0-11033 GCA_034692225.1 Polydesmus complanatus
CTATTTTAAAATTATGTGAAGAATTGAAGCCCGATGCTGTTTCTTTAATTGACGTTTTCTCTGTGCCTGATGATATTATTAATAATCCTTTGGGTTCTTCAGACGGAAATGTATTTATAATATTTCCCTTTGTTATTTTTAATTTCATTTCTTAATTATAGGCCTATATATATTTATTTATTTTATTATGAAATTAGGTATGCAAGAGATTGTACAATGCATTGGCCCACACTCCCGGAACTTTAGAATATCTTAAAGAACTTCCTCCCTCAATTGTTGCAAAATTGTAGTGCGAATTTTATTTTAATTTACATAATAGTATTTAGTCCTCTCTGAACTGCTGTTCGTGTAATTAGTTTATGTAACTTCTGAGTTTTTGAACTGTAATTGCTGAATAATCAAATCATTTGATTAATAATAAGCATTTAATAGAAGTATTTAGGCTTTCACATTTTGCATTGACAAAATAGCACAAACTTTTATAATATTTTCTAGTTAATATTATTATTATTTCTTTAATTTCTTTTTTTTTTTTTTTGCATTTTACGGATAGTCAAATAAATACTGGTCTTGAAGTTTGCGTTTAAACTTTATTTAAAATTAACCAAATAATACAATCAAATAAAATTTTAATAACGGAGGGAGTGAGCAGGGACGCCGTGATTATATATTTTGAAATATACCGTGAAAATATTTTTAAATTAAATTGATCTATCGGCAATTTTAAGCAAAATAATTAAAACGGGAAACAATATATAAAAATTAAAAAAACTGCTCTAACTTTATAGCATTAAACTTTGAAAAAAAAAAAAAAAAACAACAACCAGTGACTCATTAAATTAAATGAAATATTTAAAAAGAAAAATTTAATTTAATCGATAAAACTTCAAGGACAAGTTATTAGCCCTTTTCCGTGAAAGGTTCAAAGGGAATCAATTTTCTCATTAATTTGCACAAAGTTGCTATTGTTACGAGGACGGCATTCTGGCTTCTCGGGGCTCTCTATCGTCTCCCCTGATTAATAAAGGATTGGCGAGATATTAACTATGGCTAAAATGGCAATTTATTAGTATGTAATTGTTGCTTATATCATAAAGTTTACGTCTACTATATTATTGTCCGGCGGAATCATGTACTTTTAATAAAAATTGCTACGATCTTATTACGGTTTCATTATGTTTGTCATAATTGTTAAGGTAACACTTCGCGCCGTTTACCTTGTAGCCTACATGTAAGTAAAAAAATACCGGTACAAATTTTAACACTTTTGGAATTTATTAATTATGTTTTAGGAAAAAATTTATCTGATTTATTAATATTTTAGACAAACATCTCTTGGTTATTGTCCTTTTTTTAAAAATCTTAATAAAAAAATAACAATTTACTTTCTAAAAAAATTTAGGTAGCCTTCATTTGAAATAATATTTTATGACAATTATTTAATAAACTGTAGTCTATTTTCCGTAAATATAACAGAGCCAGAACTGTGTTGCTACTGCTTGGCAGTTTGTTATACGTTAACACGGCATTTGCGTCAATAACTATTTATTCAGCTGATGCATTAATGGAAATGGAAATGGAATTTTTACCAAGACTTGCAATGTTATTTATACCATCACTCTATACAGTATAATATTCATTACGGTACTGTAATTAGATAGATGTTTTGTTTTTACGTACAGGACAATAATTGTAAAAAAGTTTTATAAAATTGTTAAAATAATTAATAATAATAATGAGCAACACTTATCACAACTCTATTTGTAAGTATTTAACGAAATTAATCTTGTGGTTTAATTTTTAACATAATTATATTTAATATGAAACTGTATTAAAAATTGCAAAATGTAAAAACATTTATATCAGTAAACAAAAAAAATCTTATACTGTATTTAAAATAATTTCTAACTTTGAAATATGGCTTTTTTTTTTTTTGCTAGTCGACCTAGAGATTCCTACAGAAGAGGACTTGGCTGACGCTTCCACGCACTTTATTCCAGATGTACCGGCAGGGCCACTGGATGTGTACAGAAAACAAGCATCTTTTAACTGGAAAAAACTTAAATACATATTAGAAGGCAAAGAAATGCTCCAGATGGAGGTTTAAAAAATTATTATAGTTATTACAAAAATTCGAAATATGGCACGAAACTAGTTTGGCTAGATAATAATTAAAAGGGTAGGACTGACCGTATAGTAGGCCATGGCTTTTTTATATGGGGGGAAGGCAAGGGGGGGGGGGGGGGAGAAGTAAAGTGGAGGGACAGTTATGAATATTATTATCTATAGACTCCGAAAAACAAACGGTATTTAACGGATTATACCGGTATTAATCAATTTAAAGGGGGAGGCTTTGCGTGAGATATACAAAAATTGTTTTAGAAATCAATATTATTGAACTTGTCTAACATGCGGCCCTCTAAGACCTCAGTTCCGACCCGCAAAGACTTTTTGAAAAATGAATGAAATATTATAGATTACCGAAACGCTGTGTGTTAGGTTTAAATAGTTCATTATTTTAACAAAAAGATGATTTTGTCAATTACTTACATTAATAAAGATCGATGCTTTTGGTTTTTTAATTTAGAAAAAATTGTATGACGCATTTATGGAAGATTTAGTATTTCGTCCATTGAGAGTTGATGCAACTTTTGATGAAATACGAAAAGCAAGTTTTATGAGAACTAAGAGACTTGTGGAATATGTAAAGATTTTGGCTCCCGGACAAAAGTTTCTTGACTATCGATATATTAACTTAATGACGCGTTGCGTAGGATTTATTGACTGGAGTGCATTTATTAAAGCAATGCTTGGAAATTTGGTAATTAAATTCAAATTTTTTTTTTAGTTATTTTTAAATTTAATAATTTAACAGGTTTTCATAACAACTGTATTAAACACCGGAACTGAAAGACATTTTCCAATTTTGAAAGAAGTTGCCAAATATGGGGTCAGGCTATTAAATTTTTAATTTTTCTTGAATATAGACCTATATTTTTTTACATTTTTTTTAAAAAAATTAAATTGCAGCTACTCGGCTGTGTAACAACAACTGAAATTGGCCACGGAAGTAATTTACGAGGATTACAAACTACAGCTACCTATGACCCAAACACTCAAGTAATTCCAAACAATTTTTTTTTATTGGTAATTTATTGTTATGACATTATTCTTTTTGCTGTAATAGGAATACGTAATAAATACACCTACGATCGAAGCTTCAAAATGCTGGGTAGGAAACCTGGGTAAACAGGGGAGTTGGAGTCTTTTGTTTGCTCAGCTTTATACACCGGATAATAAATGCCATGGTTTGCACGTTTTTTTGGTACCTTTCCGAGATCCAATAACGCATCAACCATATCCTGGAATAACTGTTGGAGATTTAGGACCAAAAATTGGTCTACAAGGAATTGATAATGGGTAATTTTATTTAAAAATAATGAAAATAACTACTGCCCCAACTACTGCCCCAATTGGTACAATTGATGTAATAAGTAGCCTATGAGTTATGTAGGCCAATAGTTATAGTAGGCTGCTGAGCCCACGATTTTAGTTTAATGCCACTAAATTTAATAGAATACGGTATTGAAAACATTTTAGTTGTAAGTTGTTTATTATTGTTTTTTAATTCAGATTTATGTCATTTCACAACTATCGAATTCCTCACCATTGTTTGTTGAACAAGCATTGCGATGTAACAGTAGATGGCAAATATGTTACTTCTATTAAAGTAATTTAATTTATCTTTAAAAAGTGGAATAATTGTATATATGGCTAACGTTTTAGGAAGACAATAAAAGATTCAGTAGCTATCTGGGTTCGTTGTCATTTGCCAGAGTGGGAATCATCGGTATGTGCACTGTCAACATGATGAAAGCGTTAACAATCGCTGTCCGCTATTCGGCCGCCAGAAAACAATTTGGAGTTTCACTTAAAGAAGAGTCCCCAATTTTAGAATATCAATTACAAGTAAATTATTTTTAAAAATTAATTATCTTTAATACTTAACAGCCTTATATTAGGCTACTTATAGATGGTAGGCTAATTAAATTGAACATTTTTGAAATTATTTATAAAAAATACTATAATTATAAGCAACGAAATTAATCATAGTCTTTTATTATAGCAATGGCGATTAATTCCAAGCGTGGCTGCAATGTATGCATTGCACGCTTTTAGTAAAAAGTTTTTAAGCCAGTATCACGCCTATTCAATGGGCTTGCAGTCGCAAAACCCTGAAGAAAGAGTAAGTTAATACAATATTGTTTTCAATTTTTATGATGACAAAAATTATTAATCATACAAATTTATCAATCGGGAAATAGGACGTTAGCAACTCTGAAATGCATGCTATTTCCAGTGCGATTAAACCATTGGCCAGTTGGTTAGCTCGCGATACGATTCAAGAAAGTCGTGAAGCGTGTGGAGGACACGGTTATTTGAAAAGTAAATTTGCCCTTTTGTTGATTTTAAATATTTTTTTTAATAAACTACGGTAATAAAAAAATGCTACATTGTGGAATCTCAATTTAATTAATTGTTGAACAATTGCACAGTTGCTGGATTGGGAGATCTACGAGGAGATCACGACGCCAATCTGACTTACGAAGGAGAAAGCAACATTCTTTTGCAGCAAGCTAGCAATTATTTAATGCATGTCTTAAAATCAAAAGAAGCAGGTGAGACCAATTTTAGAAATAAATTATTTAGTCAAGTTTGTGACAGTTTTTGTACATTACTTAGGTGAAACCATTAAATCACCTTTCGGCGTTTTGAACTTCTTTAATGACTATGATCAGATTATTCGCAGTTCATTAATGATTTCAAATTTAACTGAAATGACCCCAGAAGAAAGTACTATACAGTATTTTATTATTTTTTAATTTGGAGTATTTGGGAATGATATCTTGATATTTTTATTAGTTGCACTGAACGCGTACAAATGGTTGATTTGCTACTTGGCTAAAGGAAGTTTAAAGAAATTGAAGGAAAATGTGTTTTCTGGTAGTGATCCCTTCACTGCTCGCAATAACGCGCAAGTGTATCACCTCAGAACTCTTGCCATAGCTTTTGGAGAGGTAAATAATATTTCACAAATTTCGCACCGGTATCGATCATAACAATTAAATGTCGTATAGAATAATATTGTTTTGAGAAAGTTTTATTTGCACGAATACATTCATATTCGTAATAATTTTGTAGCACACAATACTCCAAACTTTTTACGAGGTTACCCACAGCCCCAATCTTCCTTCTGATATTTCTACTGTGCTTCATCGAATGTGCGCGCTCTATGGTTTGTGGAGCCTGGAAAAGCATCTAGCCACACTTTATGAAGGTCAAACGCGTTTTTCGTACGTCAAAAGAAATTATAAACTTAATTTTTTTTATCTATTTAAATGTGATTAGGCGGTTATATTACTGGTTCAGTTCCCACCAAATTCATACGCTCAACTATTTTAAAGCTGTGTAATGAACTGAAAAATGATGCCGTATCTCTAGTGGATGTTTTTGCCCCACCAGACGCGATTCTAAATTCGCCTTTAGGAGCTGCGGATGGAAATGTAATACTATAGTACTCTGCTAATTACAGTATTTTAATGTAATAAAATATTGGTTTTTGAATTTCATTTTATAGATATATCAGCACCTGTACAGTGCTTTGGTTCATCGCCCTGGTGCTTTTGATTTACCGGCATGGTGGAAAGAGATACAAGAATTTCCTAAGGAAGTACCGGCTCACATTGCAGCAAAACTGTAAGGTCCGAATCTAATATTTATCGAATCTAATATTATACAATATTATCAGACTAAAAACAATGTTAAAACACTGTTTATTTAAAAAATGGTTTACCCCAATATTCCCAATGTCCTTATGTTTTTGCAATAGCAAATATTTAAATTTGATCGTAGAGAAAGGAGGTATGGAGTGTAGTTAATCTTTAGATTTGAATAACAGCTTTTGGAAAATATATTATTGACATTTTAAAATTTTTAATTTAAACGGTGTCGTTAAACGGGAATAAGCAAATTTTCACTTTGAGATTTCAAAAATGCTGTTAACGTGCTTGTATCGAGAGAAATAAATAAGTAATCACCTCCATCAGATCCCTATAAATATTATATAAAAAATAACAAAAAAAATGTAATTTTGCTTAATATAAAAATTACCTTTTTTATTTTTAATAATTTATGATCTTTGAATTCAATTAGTTGAGAGTTCAAAGTCAGTTGACTGTTAATTAAATATTCACTTCTGCATTGCAAGTAGCACTCTTCAAATGGCATTCCTTCACAATTAAAAAGTTAATCTCCATTTTAATTTTTCTTATTTTTCATTATTTATTTAATTTGTACTTACCAAGAAAGTTTTTCACCGTTTTCATCTTTTCTAGTTGGTTTTTAGCCAGTAAGATAAATATTTTTCTTCCATTTGGGGTTAAACTACGAAACACGTATAATGCTGAATTTAAAGCTAATGATCCCGCTTGTTTAACAAGAATAGAATTGTCTTGATCAGTTTCTTCGGTATACGGTAAAAAAGTAGTCACATCTTCCCAACTCCAATTCAAACGAGATAGTTTAGTGGTATCCCACACTATTTTAAATTCTAAATTAACACTCACTTATTTTGATAGAACAGTTATTATAATCATACTTAGAGGCGAACGATGATGATCGATACTAGCAACAATGTGAATTCTAGGACACTGCGATAAAGCGCAAAGAATTGATTGAGCTTTTTCGTTGCGAATACCAGGTCCATCGATGTTATGAATTAATATGCACAATTCTTCATTTGCTGACCCTTCTAGATATTTTTTAATCAGATGCGTTTCTTTTTCTACCTTTCTGAAGTTGCATTTTGAGTTGAATATTTCAAAAACATTTTTTAGGATCTAAAAATAATACATGGTATAGTTCAGATTATAATAATTGAAAGTTAAGTAGAGCTAAACAACTGCATGTTACCATATTTATATTTAAAATTGGTAAATATCCTTTAACATCTAAAACTGTAAAATCTTCCATTAAATGTGAACGAAATTCTTCTAGAAAATTTTTCTTGCTTCCCAATCCATAAAATAATAAGTTAAAGTCGTTCCTGAGGAGAATTTTAATTTGCTATTAGAAACTAATATAATTTATATTTATATTTTTACGACTTACTTTAACATGAGTGACCACTTTTTAAAACTCTTTCTATAATCTGCAAGTAAACTTTGAATTTGGGGTTGATGCTTACTTTCGGACTTCAATATCAGATCATCCAGATTCATTTCTAACAATTCCTGTCGCAAATTAGATAAATTCTTGTCAGACGTTAGAGAGCGTTTTCCATGGAGATTAAAATATTCTTCAATTCCATTATCAACCACTTTCTAAAAATAAATTCAAACTTAGATTGATGTATTTAGAATGATTTAATACGGTATCATAAAATTAAAATACTGTACTTCTTTTGAAGTATTTTCCCCCAACTTTTCGTCGTTTTTCTCTGTTTCTTCATCGGATGCGCTTGAACTACTCGACGATTCCGAATCCAAATCATTCTCTTCAGTTGATACAATTTTACGAAGGCCTGATAAACAATGTAAATTATTTTTTTTTCACTATTTATATTTTATAGTGTAATAACCAAAAATATATAATAATAATTATGTATTTACGCAATTGCATGCGATGCCGTTGCTCGCGAGGTGTTTGGCATGTGTTCGGCAAATTAGCAGGTGAACGTGGTGTTGATTTGCCATCTGATTCTTCTTTAGAACCTCTTCCCAACCTAGTTTTGCGTTTAATTTCTGTTAATAAAAACCATACAATTAAAAAAAAAATCCAAAAATATCAATTTAGCATTATGTTTTATTAGAATATTAATAACCTATAGGTGAAGTTTTAACATCTTCAAGTAAGGGTGTCCGTTTTGTTCTTCTTTTCGACAAGCTTATTTCCTCCATCGTAAAAAATTAACAAACTTATTTAAATGTTTACATGAACCACTAAAATTAGTTATTAAAATTATTATTAAGTCTACCGGTAGCAAACCAAAAAACTGAAGGTATCCGATCTTTGGTATCCCGCGCCGTAAATTAGCAGACTCCTTGAGCAGTCTATGGAAGGTAAACGAAGCCAAAATTTAAACTTCGGTATAACATACTCCATAATGTTTATTACTGTATAAGTTTTCGTTTCCCACACTAATTACTAGAATTTACTGGAAAACTTTTTTTTTTTTCACATCATTAAGCGTAAAATATTTAATCATTAAATTAATAACAAAATTTTATTCGGTAATTAAAAATACAAAATGTTTTTTTTTTTTAAAAAAAATCAGAAACATCAACTTTTTTGGACTTTGCTGAAACAATAATTTTGTAATATTATCCCTTTAAATAAATAAAAAAAAAACCATTAATAAATGGAAAGATTAAAATGAAATCATTAATTGTTTTTACTACCTGTAGCAACTGAGACATTCAATGACTGAAGAGAAGGATGCACTTCACCGTTACACGAGATGAAAATAAAAGATTTGCAAAAGTTTAAAATACTTTCAGATATTCCATTGCCCTCAGAGCCTATCAATTCACAAAATAATTGCTTTTATTTAATAAAAGTATGAAAAAATAATTAAACAACAGTTAGGCCTACCTAGAATTAGTAAAGTATTATTCGCCCAATTCATTTCTTTTAAATCTTTTAATTTTGATTTAATCGATTGGTTCCCATCAGCAGCATCCCGACTTGCTGTACCTACTATGCTCCAATTATTTGCCTGTTTCTCCTGAATCCAAATAAATTTAAAATAATTAATATGAAATATTTTACACATTACAATGTTTAGATTTTGTTACATGTACCAGTAATGTATTTATTTTACCTTTAAAAATTCAGTTTCATCATCAATTTGGTAAATACGTAATAGTTCCATGGCCCCACTACTAGCTTTACTAACCACTGGAGTTAAGGAACAGCTAAAATAGATTGCAAATTGTATACATATTGTACTGTATTAATAAATAAATAAAAGTAGAAACCTCGATCGCGTAACTAGAACCTTGTTGACACCAAAATAATAGGAGCTACGTAATATAGCTCCAAAATTCATAGGATCTTGAACTCTGTCTAATAAAATCCATAGTTTGCTCTCATTTTCACATAGTTTATCATCTGAACTAAAAAAAACAATTGGTTTAATCAGAAGTACTGTAGCTAATTTTAATGATAACTTCAACCTATTAAGCGCTTTCTCCGTTCGCAATGGTTCTACATCCATGCACACACCTTGATGCGGTCTCCCTTCTGAAAGTTGATCTAAGATTCTCGTAGGCACTCTTAAAATTTGAATTGTTAAACTTTGAATTCGATTTTCTATATCTAAAATGCGTTCATTCCGGGAACTTCTTGCATCTTCACTAATAAATATTTTTTTCAAATTCCTTCTGCCTGCGTCGATCGCCATACTCACTGGGCTGATCCCAAACAGAATCTCGCCTTCGATTGCAAATTTCATTTTTAGCTTGTCAGGTTTCGACTCTCGCTGACAGTTACTTTTCTTCCAATGGTTTCCATAATTTTGAGTCAACTTTTCACGTTTCGATTCACCTGCCACCTTTAGTAAATCTTGGCTGACAGTTCTTGCATTCGTCGAAATTTCTGAATTTTCATTCGAGATTCCTCCAACTTTTTTGTGAAGCCAGCGTTTACAAAAGTGTATCACAAAACGATTATTATTCATTATTAAATCTATTTTTAAAAGAATAATTTTTATTTGATAAACTTAATATTTAATTTCTATGGAATTAGCTATATTTACGGTATTTTCCCATTATCCTACAGTAGATGTTCACCTGACTTTAGAATAATATTATGTTGAAATGTCCTCAAACTGGTTCATTCACTATCAAAATAAAAACATCTGGTTTAAATCATGATGATAGTGTAATGAAACTAAAACAGCTTTAATACTGTTATTCGAGGTAAGTTAAAAAGTATAAAAATCAAGTGCATAATTATAAGCGCATCAAAACTGAAAAATTTAAGGCGATAATAAGTATACTCCGTAGTTAATTCTGTATTATGATATTTTATCTTATTTTATTTTTTTTTATCCTTTCTCGCTTTTAATCTAATAAGTGGAAATCGCGTTACGCCTTGAACTTTGCACAAAATATGTAACCATATATCCAGCTTATCGATGGGCTGATTTTCAAACTTCTTTTTTTTTTATCTTGGAAATCAATTTATTGTACATATATACGGTATGTTTTTCCTAAATTCAATGTTTATGTGCTGCTCTTATTGTGTAGAGACGACATAACTACCAAATAATAATCTTGAAAATGGCTCTGAATGAGTTGATTCAGCCTGAAATTCCCAGCGAGAATGAATTGGCCGAGGTTTCCAAACAACTTATCCCGGATTTGCCTAGCGGACCTTTGGACATCTACAGGAAAAAAGCTTCCTTTAATTGGAAAAAATTGAAATACATATTAGAGGGCCGTGAAATGCTTGAATTAGAGGTTTGAGATGATTTAAAATATTTACCAGTAATAATTATTTACTCATATGATTAAATTAACTTTAAATTGAAATGCAAATGACCTTGGTGCTGCTGGCTGCTATCTGCACTACCCACATAGCTAACTCAGGGTTGCTCATTTCCCCCCTACCCACTTTCCCTCGAATTCGTATTGCAGATAAGGCTATTCTAGGGGGCTGCTATCGATCAAGATTATAATTTTATAATATTATTGCAATAATTAATTTAATTCCATGTAGTTCGAATTTGAATAGTGTATATATTTACAGTTTAGGTTACTGCGCTCATTAATCTGGACTTTGAATTTATGGTGCTAAAGAATAAATTGGGGTGCGTTTTATAATAATTATTAATATACCGGGTGTCCGAGAAGGTACTTGACGATAAAGAATTGGAATAAAAAAAAAACTAGCAAAGCTAAAAACTTAAAAATGGTGTCATTTTAAAGAGAAACTCAGAGAGTTTTTTGGGTAAAAAAATAATTTCTTAG
>JAQGAZ010003638.1:0-11024 GCA_034692225.1 Polydesmus complanatus
GAATTTCCCACCATTTTAAAAATTTATTTAATTTGAATTTCCCACCATTTAAAAAATTTATCTTGTTTAAAATTCCCACATTTTTTAAAATTAAAACAATTAATTACCAATACATAAATTACTCTATCTAGTTAAAAATTTATCTTGTAAAAAATTACCACATTTTTTAAATTAAAACAATTAATTACCAATATATAAATTAATCTCAAATTAATCTCATTTAAATTTCACTCACATTTTTAAAATAAATTTTTTTAATTTGAATTTCCCTCCCATTTTAACATTAATTTAATTTGAATTTCCCACCATTTTAAAAATTTATTTAATTTGAATTTCCCACCATTTAAAAAATTTATCTTGTTTAAAATTCCCTCATTTTTTTAAATTAAAACAATTAATTACCAATACATAAATTACTCTATCTAGTTAAAAATTTATCTTGTTAAAAATTCTCACACTTTTAAAATTAAAACAATTATTTACCAAAACAGAATATATAAATTACTCAAACCCTAGTTAGCTAATTAACAAAATATAAATTACTCTCAAATTTATCTCACATAATAATAATAGCTAAACATTACAAATATTATACACAAAATAATTACCTTGATTCTGCTCACTTGAAACCAAATATTTTCAAAATACTTCACACACACTTTTAAATTTCACAACACTTGAATCACACAACACATAGTCCAGAACTTTTCAATTTATTTTATTTAATTATTTTTAGTAAAATAAAAAACTTAGCAAATTCACCAAATTGAAGAACTACTATAGAGCTGAGAGAACTTTTTGCTCCTTATATATCCATTTTCAAGAGTGAAAATAACCAAAATGATAAAAAAACTAAATATTTTAATAAAAGAACAAAAAAAGTTGGAAATTTCCAGAAAGGTCAGATATACTATACACAGCCTCATCCAGGATGCAGAGAGGTCCCAAGGGACTAATCAAGGATGAAAGAGAAAAGATTCAACTAAAAAAAAAAAATACCTTCAACCAACTTACAGTAAGGAACAAAGGGACCAAAAACTACTCAACCAGGATATAGCTACTCTTAAACATGAGTTCAAAAATCTACATGTTGGAAAGGAACAATGGGACAGCTAAAAGAATTCTTATCTCAATTGTTTTAACAATTTTAAAAAACATGTTCAGCAAAATTTTACTCAAGGTTCAACATTAAATAAACAAAAGACTAAACCAACTCAACCAGATATAGCCACTCTTTAACATGAGTTCTAAAATCAACATGTTGTAAAAGAACAATGGGACTGCTAAAAGGCCTCATCTCAATTGTTTTAACAATTTTAAAAACATGGTCAGCCGAATTTTACTCAAGGTTCAACACCATATAAACAAAGGACAATCTTTCCTAAAATAAAAAATTAAGTTTCAAAAATTCAGAAAGTTTAAAAGTTCAAATATAATGAGTAGACTATAATTATAGTCTAAAACCAAACATGAGCAGACCATTGTTATTTTTGTCAAGTAAAAACATGTTATTAATTATAAAAAAGGTCGCCGTCGCGAAAAAACGGCACCAGGGCGCGCGAAAAGCGACGCACGAGTCGCCGTCGCGAAAAAACGGCACCAGGGGGCGCAGACAGCGATGCACGGGTCGCCGTCGCAAGAAGACCCGCGGAAAGGGCACGCGGGCCGACAAAAGAGAAACACGGGTCGCGGCAACTGAAAAAAGCGACGCACGAGTCGCAGCGCACAAGGGGACGCGAAATAAGGCACGCGAGCCGAAAAAAGAGACACGGGTCGCGGGGGCCGAAAAAATGGCGGGGCCCCAACACAACGTCGCCAGGGGGCGCGGGAAGCGCGGGCCCCAACACAACGTCACCAGGGGGCGCGGGAAAATGGCGGGAGCGCGAAAACAACGTCACCAGGGGGCGCGAAACTCGAGAGGGCAGAAAAAAATGGCGGGGGCGCGAAAACAACGTCACCAGGGGGCGCTGGGGCGGGAAAAACAACTCGACCAGATCGACGGGAGGGGGCGGGGCGAAATTCAAATAAAAGGGGCGGGGCTTGATGACGTGGCGCGCTCTCATTGGCTGGCTCTCGACCAATCAGCTACTCTCCCAGGATCCTTACTAAACTACTACCAGGGAAAGGAACACTTAGACGGTCATTTTGCCTGCCATTTTAGAGTTGTTCCGACGTTGAGCAAAGATCATAAGAATTGAAAGTGATGCAAAAGGTTAAGAGCCAGGTTCTGAAGCATCTTCTTTCCGGTTCTTTTTCATAAGTTAAGACCAAATAAGTCAGTGAGGGTGAGGAATGGAATTTACAATACTTTTAACATTTTTCTTTTTTTAGTATAAAACTTTGATCGAAATAACATAATAAAAAGCTATTTATTGGTAAACTTTTATTAAATGTTTTGTTGCACAACACACAAGGTATTATTAATTAGATTCACCCAAATACATGTGAACCTTTAATATAATAGAACACAATACTTCTTTTTACAAGTAGTATAATATTGGTGGGTGTAAATAACAAAAGATCCAAAATGTAATATCAGTATTAAATGTTTTTTAACAATAAAATTCATTGATTTTGTTAGTACAAAAAATCAATATTTGCATTGTTATGATACTATATTGTATGCAATATTGCTCAATTAATAATAACATTGTTTTCCATAGATATTAGGCATGATTAACACTTGCATAGTTTAACAATAGTTTAGAAAGTAAGCCTATCTTTTCCAATGATAAAAATAAGCGCAAAATTCAAATTTCGATCTTTATCACAGTGAAGTTGTCTATACACTGTGGCCGAAAAAAAAAAAGTTCAATACCGTTAGTTTTAAAAATGCGTACCCAACTGAATTAGTGTTAAATCCTTTTAATAATCTAAATATTTGAATGACACATGTACTAAACTTCACTTTAAGGATTTTTTTAATAATTAATTGTTAAATTCTGTTTACAAAATGTCCCCCTTCGGCCTCAATACACGCGGCAAGATGAGCTCGCCACTCGCCATTTTATTAATAATTACGTCATTCTGACGTTAAAAGTGTTTTAAAAATTGTAAAATAGTTGCTATTATAGTTTAGATTAAAATAGTTTTAGTGTTAGTGCCATTTAATATTTGTTTTATTAGTTAACGCAACCTCAACGTTTTTTAATGCTACAGTATTGAACGTTTTTTTTCCGGACACAGTGTAGTAACACTGAGAAAATGAAAGAAATGGTTTTAAACAATTACTGGTAAGTTAATGTGTGGTTAGTGTTTAGTAGCAGAGTTCACAGTTATAACAAATGCAAATAATCGACCGGTTCATTCAGTGTCAACTCTATTAATAAAATGGCTATTACATTTCAACTTCATAAAAACTTTTAGAGTACGATATAATTAACACTTTTAAACATTAATGCGGATAATGCCAAACAAGATTAGATAAAAATAGATCCTATGTGATATAGTAATTAGATTTCTTTAAACATAAATATATAATAATTATTAATGAATACATGTACATAATTATCTAAAAATTAAACTTTTTCTAGTATAACAGTAACACTTAACATTCCTCACCTGTACCAGTGAATTATAAAATCACCTTTAACTATAAATGTTTTCGAAAGAACTAATATGTGTCCTGCTATAATAATAAAAGTAATAATACAACATTAGAGCTAGTGTTATCACCCAATATTGTAATTTTTTTCCTAGATTTTTCTAATTAAAGATTGCACAGTAATATACAGCATTTGATTACCTTGAATTGTTTGAAGCATTTAGTTTAGCATTTGCGTACGAGTTATTTTCCTTTTTTGAAATAATTGACCACATTGCTGCCAAAGAGATTTTGCCTGTGGAATCATTTTCATGACCTTAGTAAATGTAGGCCCAATTCCAGACAGATTGCTAATTGCATTTACGGCTTCCATCATTTCATTCAGTGTGATTTCTTGCTTGTTCTTAGGGTCTCTGTTCATTGCATCATCCAAGACCTTTTTCTCTGCCTTATACTTATCCATTGCGCTCTTTAAACCTTCAATTAATTTACTATTGTCTTGGCCTTTAGAATTTAGGCCTCTTTCATTCTCAATCAACTCCTTGAGGTACTCTAGGTATGAATCATTTTGCACTACCATTGCATTTTGTCTAAGGTAGACTGCCAATTTAGCAGTAAGTTTAGAAAGTTCATCTTGCTTGGCCTCGCATTTGCTTATTTCATCCTCCAGTGTATTGACAATCTGTGCAGCAGCTGCAATTGTCCCTCCTTTTTTTTGTATCTGTTCTCATCTACCACTTTGATATCCACTGTCTCTGACTCATACCAGATATGCAGGTGCTTCGCATAATGGCAACCGCAGAAGCGACATGTGCTATTTCTATTCATGGCATAGCAGTACTTCAGTTCTTCTGTTCCAATTTTTTCTTTTGGGACCTACAATAAAACAAGTTTTGAAATATCTATTTGCTGGGGACATTTACAGGGACATAAATTACCGGTATTTGGTAATTACCAGATACTAACCTCTTTTAAATAACAAGGGTTGTGACATTTCTTTGGGTAATGGAAGCTGGTGTGTCCACCAACTGTGTATGCCACCCTGCACTTATCTCCTGCACACATTGTCATAGGTTCATTAACTTCTTTGATGTTCAGGGACACTTGTGGTATATACAAAAGCTTTTTTTTTTTAACTTTTTTTCATCATTTTCACAGTCTTCAATATTCTTTTTATGGTCATTCATCACCGTGATATTCAACTGCAAAGTCCTTGACAGGTCTGACAGTGGTTGGGATAGTTTAATGATAGCCTGTCGAGCCTCATTTATGCTCAGTGTTTCCAAGACTTCATGAGGTATTAACCCACCATCTTCCACAATATACTTGATCAAGCGCTGGCTTTCCTGTACTGACCACTCCCAACTTATAACGAAATTCTTAGCCATTACCACTAAACTCAACTCCATTTTTAAAAGCAACAAGAAAACGAAAAGACTCGTTGTCTAGACAAAAATGTTATTCTTGTCAAAAGGTATTTCTGGATGAGGGGGGTTGATCTTATTTTGTCAAGGATAGTAGTCAAAGGTGCCACAGTATCTCCGGGACGGTAGAAAGTGCTGCAAGAATTAGTGAAGACAAAAACTATGTTTCGACTAGCTTTGTGATGTAAATGACAAAGCAGCTGTGGAATGCAGAAAGAGAAGGAAGGAGTGAGCCGAGACTCGTTAGGCTTAAGCAATATGCAAATGGCATACAGCTTTTTATAAGTAGACAAAAATTCAATCATGCCATCTAGGTTGAATCGATCTTTATCAATTCCTCGAGTGTCACCAATCCCAGGCGTGTCAATGATCCTCAGCGTGAAGTTGTCTACTGGAAACTCATAGGCTCTGCAGTTCTGAGTGGCTTAATGGCCCATTTTTGAGCTTTTGTTGGGATCTGAACCAATAGTTACGAGTTTTGATTGATAGTTCTCATCTGTAATGTTGAATTGGCAAGCAATAACAGGTTTGACATTTCCGTTTCTGGCTTCATTCAAACTCTCAAATTGCAGATAGTTGTAAAAGGCATTGATGAAGGTGGACTTGCCCACTCCCGTCTGCCCCAGCAGCAATATGTTATATTCTTTTCCAGGGGTTCCTCTATATTTGCTATCTTAAAATTAATAATATAATTTGTATTAAAGTGTAATATAATTATTCATAACATATATTGTTTGATCTTACTTTTAAGTGCAATTAACCGTTGTTGAGAAGCATCAGAAACAATGTCTATTTTGAAATCCGAGCCTGTTGCGTGTGCCTGTTAATGTGACTGAAATACTTTGTCAGGCGATTGTTTTCCATTGAACAATTGGCTCTCAAGTTGATTCACTTTCTGCCTTTGAATTTCATTCTCTAATGACGCAACGTGGCGATCAGAAGGGCTTTCTTTTTTCAAATATTTAAACAAAACAAGATAAAAGACATACCACCAATATACTAATTTAAAATCTGTCTAACCTGACATTTGTAGAGGTAGAACATAAGACAGAGCTGGAGGACCGCTATCAATGTTCATCAGCTCATGTTGCTGTTGAGGTGCAGCAAGTTGTCTTTGGTCTTTCGTATTTCTAACCATCTTTGCAGCTTCCAACTTGTTTATTTTCTCCATCATAAATTTCATTTGTTTATTCATCTTAATTATGGGATGAGATATTAAACTTTAATTTGGAAATGAATGAAAAATAAAACTTTTTACCTCGTTCATTTCCATCTGTGCAGAACTACAAGAAGTGCATGCGCTTGCCGTGTGTTTACAGCGCTTCACGTGAAACTACATTTTATGAAATTAAAAAAAAGTGTTATTCGGGGTCCTCCGGGAGGGCCTTATACGGTAACTGCAAATACCTTACCAATATTTCTTCGAGTGAAACTTGGGTTTTGCATCCATTTTTCTGGTTTGGACATCTCACGCAAAGAGTGTACAGCTTCTTTTCAAAATCTTCATTTTTGTGTTGCTAAAAGTATATGATTTAATTTTAAACTGCACAATGCGCATCAGTGACGTTGTAAGTCACAAATGATGGTTATGAACAGCGGCGTAGCTAGGTTTTTTAGACCCTCCAGCAAAATATGGTTTGGGCCCTCAACACTTTTTAAAAAATTTCAATTTTCAAGGCTACAGACAGTCAGGGCCGTGAGGTAGATTTTTTCAATACTGTATGATGCAAGTTTTCAAACTAACGCCCCTCTCTAATGTATGTAATAATTTAGCGCCGAGCTTCCGAGGCGCGAAATTTTTTTGCAAAAAATGACAAATTTAACCCCTTTTTCAAACCAAATAATAAGATTTTTAACAATATTTAGCTCGTATCACCCCACGAAATGACACTACCGACAGTGATGTAGCGATGTTACGTGACAGGCTATAGGGTGACAGGGCTACAGCGCTAATTTTGTTTTATTAATTACATTCTTCATCTCCCACTTAATAATAATACATGTAATAAAAAAAAACATCTGATATAATACCTCCCTAACTGAGGCGGCACGTATTAACGCGCTTAACGAAATTTGCATTAACTATTTGTCTTTTAAAGGGAGAATAATATCAATATAATTATTACAATTTACCAAAAATTTAACTGCTTGTTGACAATGCGGACAGAGGTATTCTCCATTCACACAGACGGCAATCTGACATTTCCCGCAGAAGACGTGTCCACACTCAGACAGGAAGTGGTCCAGAGCCACTTGTCCGCATTCCACGCACAAGTACTCACTCGTGTCATCCTCAAATTGATTGTCTCATGGCCGTTTTAAAGTATCGTAGATTATTTAGTTATTTTTGTTTTAGGTATTATGACATGTAACACCGTAGACTTAGAGAGTTTCACGTTATGTCCGCTAGATAGCAGTGACACTTAGCACCCGAATAAATGTGACTTTAAGTAGCCACAGCAGATCCACGAATGAATGGAATTTTCTTCGCCTTACTCTTTACCCCATGCATCATTATTGTGTTTCTAGATGATGCTCCAATGCTTTGGATCAGCTAAATGATTCCCCGTCAATTGGCCGAAAACAAAAACGCCCAAGTCAAATGGCCTCGATCAATTGGCCGAAGTTAAATTGGCCGACTGGCAATTTGGCCGAGCGCAAAACTGGCCTACTGAAACTATGCCAAAAACAAAAACGCCGGGTAATTTTGGCCTAACCTAACCATAAATCAATAACGTCATCTTAAGCTATGGGTAATTTTGGTCTAGCCAAATTTACACTCGACGTTTTTGTTTTCGGCGTTTTATGCCGTCGGCCAGTTTAACCATCGGCGTTTTTGTTTTCGGTGTAATTGCAGTCCGCTAGTTTTACGCTCAGCCAAATTGTCAGTCAGTGAATTTAACTTCGGCCAATTGACTTCGGCGTTTTAGTTTTTGGCCAATTGACGGGTCACGTGTCTAAATATACAGTGTGAGTACAAAAAAAGGGAACCTCACAAAATTGCCCATAAAATAATTATTTCTCAACCAAATCGAATGATTTTTTCCACATTTGCATCAATAAGCATCATTGATTAATAGACTCAAATACATATAACATGTTGTGTTGTATTATATAAAAAGTAGCATGGTTATTGGTGGTTGTGAATTACAAAAGATCCAAAGGCAAAATTAAATTTTTTTTCCATATTAGTAAAATATTATTTTTTAAGAACACAATTGAAGTTGTCAATTATGTCTACAAAAAACTATTAAAAAAAAAAAACGCTTTATTAATATAAAAGGCAAAGCAAAGTTCGAGCTACCGGTAGGGAGGGCGTGTTTTGGTGTGCTTCTCAAAGGTTAAAGGTAAACTTTGACTATACAAAGTTCGTAATGTAATAAAATTCATTGATTTTGTTAGTACAAAAAATCAATATTTGCACTGTTATAATATTATGTTACGTGCAATATTGCTCAATCAATAAGAACATCAATTTTTTTTCTTAGATTTTCAAAAATGTATTTTGAAAAATTATAAATTAATAGGCATAACATTCGCAATTAACTACACTTCAACCCATCACACAAGCAATTTAAGCCATAATGAAAACACTTTAAAACGTAATAAATAACTTTACAAAGCACTTAACAAATCAATAATGTTTTGTCAAACTAGAAACAATAAACATTTCAAAGTTAATACTGAGTAACCAGTGTTTATTTTCCACAGTTTGCCTAATTTATTTTGAATAAACGTAATTAAAGCTGCCAATTAAATTCACCGTAAACTAAAAACCATAAAGAAAGCAATTTTATTGTCATAAGATTCTTTTGCTTTTTAATTACCTTAAATAGATAATCTTCCTCAGCCAGTTCATTCAGGGCAGTGAATGAGTTGTGATCTAAGCTCAAGTGAGCCAGCTCAACCTTTCTAAATAAATGGGCAGAAATATCATAAAGTGATTTTGCAATAACTTTATATGTTTACCTTAAGTAAAAATGGTCGTGTAGCAGAGTCACTTATGGCTGTTCTGTCTTCCCTTAAGTAGGACTCTTTAAAAATCGTGGCTATAATGGTGGGCTATAACATAGCAAGTTCTAAATTTCAATTAAAAAAAATTAGTACGGTAAATCATTTCTTGAAAAATCGAAGTACCGGTAAGTATGAATTGCAGATAAAAAGTAGAAAACAATAAAAAATATAAGTTTAAATAATAATTGTTTTGGTTTTTGTAAAGCTATATGTATTTTTTTTTAAGCAAAAATAAAAACGATATTTTAAGCGCGCCATCTAGCGCTGACTCACATCAACCAATAAAAATTCCAGCGCGAAATTTAAAATCAGAACGAAACGCATTTTAAATCGTAGCGCTTTCCATTCGCACAACTAGTGGAGAGCCTAGTGACGTCATGAAACCATTTCAGTTGGGCAAACAACTTGCGTAGGGGACGCTACGAATGGAGTAGGCTACACGTGCCACAGCTTGGTGTACCCTTGAAAAAGTTGTCTGCTAACTCAGCCTAGCTCAGTGCGCACGTGAAACTGCCGATTTTATGAGTGCAGCCTTTTTGCACAGAGGGCCAATTTCGGAGCACAGTGGAGGTTCATTAGAGCAACAATTCTAGAGCAGTGTAGTTCAATGGAGGGGTGGTTTAGAGTGCACTATGCCGCACTTACATGATTACGTGACAATTAGGCCTACATGATTATTTAAAGAAAATTGATGTGGGCCCCAAATTAAGCGATTTTTAACAAATTAATTTGGGCCCCAAAATATGTAAGTTTTAAAAGAAGTTAATGTGGCCCCAAGTTACCTAATTTTTTTTTTTTTAAATTAATGGGGCCCCCGCATATTAAATACTTAAATTTTGTTGTTCCTCATGCGGGCCTGGAGCCCCCATCTGTTGCGGCAGCGAGATGGGCTGTAAAGTGCTGGCCGTAAAAGAGTGTCACGTGCGACACCGACCCCTTGTGCCGCCCTACCTGTACCTTGTACGCCTAGGCCTGTGCTGCCCTACAGGTAAGCGCCACTTTATCTCCCTGCTCTCTCTATTAATATCTCCTTCTCCGTTTCTAATCCAAGGCGGCTGCTGGGTGGAGAAGGCGTGCCTGGTCTCGGACTCCGCCCCTCAAAAGCTGCCGCCGCCAGCGCCATCTACCAACTGCTCCGAAAAACTGAACGGACCACATCAAAAAGAGGACGAGTCCTATGTTAACCCAATTGGACTAATCCGCTTTTTTACTCGAAGCCAAATTATTTTAATCTAGTGCCGACGAAAACTTCAACGAAAACTATAAAGGGCAGCAAAAAGAAACGATTTGGGTTGTGCAGTGCAGCTCGCTTTTGTTTACCTCATGTTAAACGTACGATACTTTAAGGGGTAAGTTCCACGCACAAAAACGTCTCGGACAACTGGTGTAAGCATTATGAGCAGTGAAGAACGAAATAAGTGGCCATTTGGTTGACGGAACCTTTTTAAAGAAAAATCTTAATTATATTTAAAAATAGCACTATCAGCCTTGTTTATATTTGCCGGTTCTCATTTTTTTTTGCCTCACAGTGTACACTGTGCCCGGGGGGGGGGGGGGGGGGGAAAGATTAAAAACGTTAGTATTAAAAAAAGCGTACTCAACTGAATTCGTAATAAATCTAACTTTAATAATCTAAATATTTGAATGTCACATATAATAAACATCCCTTAAGGATTTTTTTAATAATTAATTGTTAAATTTTGTGTTCGAAATATCTCCCTTCGGCCTCAACACACGAAGCAAAACGAGCTCGCCACTCCCTATTCTGCCTTCTTCAGTGAAAGCCATTTGTAAGAACTCTTTTTGCCGAGTAGAGCTTCAGCTCGGAAGCTCTCCCTCAAACAGGGAAAGCTATACTTACGAATTCAGGACTGCGCCACTCCTGTCCTCAGCTGTACCAGTTGTTGTTGTTCCATGTCGTGGTTTAATTAAAGAATGTTTATTAATTAAATAATATGCGAACCGACTCGTTCTTAAACTGATAAAGTTTAAGAATGTAAAATGACACTAACACATTTGAATATAAAGTAAAATATTTATTT
>JAQGAZ010003639.1:0-11024 GCA_034692225.1 Polydesmus complanatus
AAGAGATGTGTGGTGGCCCAATGTAAAGAAATTAACTACAGTAAGTTTTAAAATGAATGTTTAATAATTTTAATTCAGTTTTAAAATCATTATTAAATTTTAGGCAAAAATAGACAATGCCAATTCAACTGGCACAGGAGGAGGCAAAGATAAAATTTTTAATGAAGTTGATAATGAAATTATCAGCATTATTGGAAAAGACTCCCCTGTGATCATTGGATTGGATGTGTCTGAATCGATGGAGCTGCCAACAAAAGATGATAGCATCAGTGATGCAGAAAATCTCGTGATCAATACTCCTACTCTTGCTAAAAGTACCGATAATGTCAAAATCCTCCACAAGCGCTTTAAACCCAATACACCACTTCAAAACAGTAAGCAGTTTATAGATACATTAAATAATATTTATTAATTATAATATTGTCAATTAATTTTAAGCAAACCATGAACAAAGAATAAAAGAGCTTAAAATTCAGCTGTTGGAGCACCAACTAATAAAAGTCAAATTGGAGTGTCAAAAACTGTCAATGGAGCTGGGATTGCCCATTCAAATAAACATTAATGATGCAGAAAATGTTAATGAAGAAGTCTTTCTTGTTGAAGACGACAATGATATGTGATTGAGAGTGCCAGGACCAATTAAAAAAGTGCAAATAGAATTTACATTTTTATTGTTCTACAGTTTCAATCCATTCTACAGTTTTAATCTATTCTAAATGTTTTAAATTATAACAATTACATTTTTTATTATTATGTATTGGATTTTACCTTAAATTTTCTATCAACCACGAAGCTTTTTCATCAACCGCATTCCACATTTCTTTTAATGAATTTCTGGCATCTCTTGAAACTAATCTTCATTTCTGTTACTTCCTTATCAGCGTTACCAGCGTCTCCTATAACTGTCTTCCACATTTCAAATCGGCGACACATTTTTCCAAGAGTAATGATGCTAGATTCAACTTCCTTGACAGCACTAAGACGATTCGAAGTATGAAGACCATTTTTCTTAAAATTTTGAACTGATTCTTTTAATACACTATCTACGTCTTCCCTTTACTTCACTTTTGGCGGCTTCTAAAATGGCCTGCACTAGTCTCCGTCCATTAATTGATCGTCGAGATTTTTTCTCTGGTGAACTATCTATTTCGACGCCAAACTGAAATGTGTTCTCGATCAATTCTGCTCAAGCTTAAAACTACACCATGAACATCTTTAACCGCGCAAGTTACTTCATTTATTTCGGTTCCTTGTTTAATAATTAAGTATTGTGCGTTGTATTGAGTTTCATTCAATTGTAATTGCTAGTCACGGATTGGAGATCTAATTGTAAAAAACAAATGATATATTTATTAAAATTAAATATTCAATTCCGCAAGTTAAAATTAAACTTACTGCACTTGATTGTTCATTTTATAAAACATATCACAACGTTTTTCTTTAGTTTATAACTGATACAAAAATTTTTCCGTGTCCGAACTATTTTGGCATTTATTTGTTCAATTTGTTTTTATAATTATAAAATTATTCGCTCCCTATCGATCAAATCTAAACAAAAATATAGTCTTGATATATTAAGATATAATTTTAAAAATGGTGACACAAATAATTACCGATGATTTAGAGTTTCTCTAAATGCGACATCTAACAACTGGACAGCTTGTGGTGAATATTCCGTTCGTTTTTTTATAAAAATCTGTTAAACTTAAAAGCGAAATTTGAGCCGCATATTGAATGTGCAAAATAAATGGCTTCATTTTCGGATTATCATCATTTAATTTTATCTCAAATTTAACCTAAAAAAAATAACATTTGTGATAATAGCACTTAAATAATAATAATTTGAACTTCTATATTTGAATCACACTCACTTTTCTTTAAATTCCATTCAGTTTCAGCATTATCCAAAGAATTAAGAAGAATAGAGTTTTTGTGTTCAAGATCACCGCACATTTCTTTAATTTGCATAATTTCTTATAAACGCTTAACTGAAATCAAATGCGCTCCCTCGAGCTGACCGTTAAGTAATTTAACTTCATTTTCAGACAGACGTAGTTCTTCATTTTTGTCTTCAAAACAGTTTTTGAAATCGATTAATTAAGAAGGAATATTGTTCAAACAAAATTGAAGAATATCACTTTTCTCCGTTTTATCCAAAACGTGTTTTTAAAATTCTTCTAACTTCTGATTTAAATCAATTATTTTGACAGTACTGTATACTCTTTTTCAGCGTTTTTTTTTTAACTTTGACTCCAACGTTTTTTCCAACAATGTATACTGTGAATTTTGATCATTAGCCTTGTCTTGGAGGTCTGAGTTCACTTTTTCTAAATCAGATCGGGCGTTGATAAGTACAGCAATTTCTTCATTTAAACTTTGAGATTTCGTCTGAAATTCACTTAGTTCATTTTCAATTTTAATTTTCCCTTCTAAATATTCTTTCAGCGTCAATTCAAGTTTTTCAATTCGTACCTCACGTATTACTAACTCTTTTTCTGACAGCAGCAGCTTTTGGGAACTCGTTTCAAAACAACTTTGGCAATTCATTAATTCAGATGAGATTTCATTCAAACGTAGTAGAAGATTGTCGCCTATCTCTGTTTTAACCAATAATTGTTCTTGAAAAATAACATTTGAGATAAAATAGCACTTCAATTAACGAGAAAAACTAACTTTTGGTAAAATTGAATTGTAACTTTCAAATTTTATAAATTCGTGAAATGGGCGCTCAAATAAATATTGACAAATATATAATTACGCGACAATTACTGTTGGCATGTTTCAGCAAAATTTCTTGCTTGCCATTGTTGTGCTAGCATTGCCTTTTCGTTTTCAATTTGATTTTGCAAAGCAGTGTGTGGCTAAAAAATTTTAAAAACGAGGCTCTAGAGATTTGTACGCAGTGAGTTGATGCTTGCTTTTAGTTCTCTGGCACTGGATTCGGTTTATGAATCGTACTTTTCCCTATCAAAAATAATATTTAAATTAATATTAAAACATTTTGGTAAAATTAATTCAAATCGAGAACATTGATCAGCAATTATTTACTTGATGTTGAAATAAGATGAGACGATTTGCGGGACGTGCACATGTTCAAAAACCTGCAACTGAAAATGCCTAAATGAAAGATAATTTAAAAAAAAAAACAATTAGATATCATAATTTCTCTTAACGCGATGTCTAATCACCTGCGTTTACATGCAAATCTAAATTTTTGGATTTATTTTGTAGCAGGCAAAGTTTTGATCTATTCCATTTTCCATTTTATTGCAAATTTCCTACAGCATTAATTTTAGAAGACAGATTGGTCAGGCTCTATTTTATAAAAAGTTGGTTCATAAATTGATTATGCGGTTTACCTTATTGTTATATGAATTAAAAATTTATAAGCATATTTACATTTTTACAGTCTATAATTACATCGTGCTTAGTCCAGATTAAATGTATTTGGTCAAACGACTCAATGTTGTAGGCTAATTCTCAACGTCTCGTAATTCTGTAACGTCTTAATTTTCAATTTTACATTTTCGAAATGCAAAGCAAGTATTTCTATTACATAAAATAATATTTGAAACTCGAAATTTATAAAATAAAATACATCATGAAGTGCAACTTTTAAATAATAGTAAACTTACTTAGCCAATTTTATTAATGACGTGATGCCTTCAATATTTCCAACACAGTGCAATTTCCAATCATTCAACCACCATAGTATGTTTCTTAATTTCTCGAGCTGCGTACAATCTTAATTCCTGTTAAATTAAAATAATTAGTTACAATTTCAAATTGGTAATACTAGCCAATAATTATTAAGTTATTGAAGGCTTCACCTCATGTTAATTGGGCTCCTCTAAAACAATATTCTTCTTGATGATCTTCTTCCAAATTACAATTAAAGTTAAAAATTAAGTTACTGCATATAAAATAACACCTATAATATTAATAGTATTTGGCAATTAATAGATGAGTGATACAAATCGTCGTTAAGAAGACGAAATCTAAATGTAGAAAACAGTTATCGGTACCTTAAATTAAAAAAAAATAAGTTTTCCTTTTCTCATCTTGCAAAGTTAAAAAACAAATATAACACCTATAATAAAAATAGTAGACCTTTAATAAATGAGCTTACTCACTATTCAATTATTGCAAATCTTGAAATAATTACCTTAAACATTAATCCTTTTAAAAGTTGAACCTGTTAACTGTTAAACATTAAAACCGGTATCCACTTTTGACGTATATATAGTAATCTCAATGTTCGTTTTTTTCGAATTTTTTTGGTAATAGTCATTTATCTAAATAAAAAAACATTATTTATTAGCATTAAATTGTTTAACAAAAATATTACCTATTTTTTAAGCCAATGAATTTACTAGTTCTTGCTGGCGATACCTTGCTGCTGGGTTTGTCTCTTCTACAGGTTCATAATTATATTCTTCTACATTGCCATCAGGTAGGCCTACATTTTCTACATTCTCCAAAATTTCAACCACTTCTTCCACCTCTCCCATCCTTGCATAATTGCATAAAGTTGCACAGCATTTAACTACTTTGCATGCATATACTGGATCCAAACGAAGGTGATTTAAGCAGGGAAACTTTTCTTTTAGTATCCCCAAAGACCGCTCTATTATTTGTCTGGATGACTTCAATCTTCTGTTGTACCTTCCTTCTGCTTCATTATTTGGATTTTCATGCAATGGTGTCATCAACCAGTGTTTTAATGGATACCCTGAATCCCCAAGAAGCACTGCATTTGGAAACATATTATTGGTTTCCATTCGTTGATATAGCGTACTATTTCGGAGCACACGCGAATCATGGACACTTCCCGGCCACCTTGCACTCACATAATAAAATAAGTTTGAAGGACCACACACAAACATGCAATTTATTGAATGGTTTCCGTGTCGATCTACAAAAGCTGGCTCATTTTCAACAGGAGCATCGATGGGAATTAAAGATCCATCCACTACTCCACAAACATGTGGAAATTTTGCTAAATTGTAAAATTTTTCTATGACATTTGCAATGTTTGCTGGCCATGTTACAACTTCATTGAATAAAACTCTATTAACAACTCTAACAACTGTGCTTAAACAGCGACAAACAGTTGCTTTGCTAACACCATGCATGTCTGCAATGGTGTGAAACTGGCTACCACTTCTTAGCCAGTGTAAGCAAATGCAAAGTTTTTGCTTTGGTGTTAGAGCTTTACCTTTTCTGGTATCATTGGCAAGTTGAGCTCCTATTTCTTGCAACAGCATCTCCAGTCGATATGATGGCATTCTGAACCTTTCAATGAATTCATATTCAGATTCAAAACTGAAATTAATTCTTTCTCTAAAAGTTTTTCTTCGCCTATGTTGATAATCCTGAATCTCATCATCGCTTGAATCAAAGAGTAGCTGCTCTAAATCATCATCCATTACTTTTATTTTATTTAAGATTAAAACTGCTAAACAATTCCACTTCTAAACACTTAAAAAAAACTTTGAACACAAACTTGTAGAAATTTTACAGGTGAATGAAAACCTGTAGAAATTATATTAGTAAATACTAGTTTTATCTAGAAACTTGTACTATTAGTGTAATATTATGAAACAAGAATACTAATATATTTAAAAAATAGACTAATATTTTTTATTTTATAAATTGTATTTGGTAAACTTGTATTTTTTCATTATGAAACAAAATTCTACAATGTACTAGTCGCAACACTAGTATTACAAAGTACTAGTTCATTATGAAACGGGGCCCAGGAAAGGTTGAAAAATATATTAGAACATGTACAGAATGTGCTATCACCACAGGGAAAAGAGACAAAACACCATATACATTCACCAGCGTACCACCCGGACCATGGAAGTGGCTAACGATGGACTTTGCCGAGGTTGGGCCAAACTGGTACTACTTGGTGATCGAAGATATGTACTCGAAGTTTCCGTGGGTCAATAAAGTAACTTCTACAAATTTTGAAGGAGTGAGGAAAGCGTTGGATGGAGTAATCTCGTTGTTTGGACTTCCGGATCAGATAAGCACAGACAATGGACCCCCTTTTAATGGCGAACAGTTTAAAACATATCTAAAAAATCAGGATATAATACACCGAGCGAGCATCCCAAGTTGGCCCCAATGCAATGGTCAAGCAGAGAGGTATATAGCATCATTAAAAAAATAATTAAAATAACATTGGAAACAGCGGCAAACGTCGATAGAGAAGTGACGGCATATCTAATGATGTACAGGAACTCGGCACACAGAATGACGAGTGTATGTTTTTCGTTTAAACCAAGAATACCACTGCAATTGGCGAACCTAAAACCAGAGGAGGAACAACGGAAACAGAAAACAGAACGAGAACATATGGAGGTACAACAACAATCGATGATGGCGGCAGCTAACAAAGGGAAAAGTTGGAGTTCGGTAACACAATTCAAAATAGGAGATAAAGTATCTATCCTCAGACTAAATCGAAAGAAACTAGAAACCCTATATGACCCAGACCCATTTACCATCAAGGAGATAGCAGGACTCAGGTTAACACTGGAGAGAAGACACCAGAGAATAGAACGCCACGCAGCAGCTGTAAAAAAGGTACTAGAGACAACAACAAACCCCAGATCGATGAACGAAGGAGAACGATGGGAGTGAGAAGAAGATGAAGGAAACGAGGGAGAAATGTCAGACCCGAAAGAAAAAAGAGAACAATTGTAACAGGAACTAATACCGGAAATTGAAAACGAGACGAGACACGTAGTAGAAAATGCAGAACCCTTGAGAAAATCAACACGATCCACACAAGGAAAAAAAACCAGCTTGATATTAAGATTAAAATAAAACAAGGAGGAGAATGTGGTGACCAAAGTCCACAAGTTTAATCACAATAATTAATTAAAAGGAATTCGAGAATGTTCGTTATGTAAATGAGGGAAAGTATAAAAAGGGGGACGATTTGATTGTCGGGGATCACTTGATTAAGATGAGACGACTGAGTAAGGCCGTTGAGACTATTCGTTATTGTTAAAATAAAGTTATGTTTATTTAAATGAGATCATATTATTATTACCGACAAACACTACAACTACATGTACAGGTTTTTAAATCATATGCGCTTAAATATATCGGGTAAACGCATACGGTATTAAATAACCTGCCAAATATTTTAAAATATTCTCTACTAAATAACGAAAAATAGTTGAATACGAACCGAATTCTTCCATTACGGTGTAATGGAAGAATTAACAGGATATCGAAAAGGAGGACATTTAGTAGGACACTTTTCGAGGGAGGACAGAACCTAAAAAAGGAGGACTGTCCTTCCCAATGGGGGGCGTTTGGTCACCTTAATTACGCAATAAATGGCTCCTCTCACAATTAGTTGGTTATCCCAGATGAGCGTACCAAGCAGCTATAATCATAACTATATTGACTTAGATAAGTGACAAAATATTATTGGTTTAAAAACATGTTACTTAAAATATATTATGTTGGACAATTTCAGGGCACAATACTAATTCAATGTATTCGCAATTCCATAGATGTCGCCCGGTTATTACCTAGCTCAAGTCTCAAAGACCAGCGCAAACATCAAAGCAAAGACAAAAGCTAATTAATTAAAAGATTTGCAATAGCGCCATAATAACACTTATCAAACATCTCATCTGCGCTTCACCATTAATATAAAACTGGGGAATAACAAGATTGAAGCTAGATTCAAGAGTCCCAATGCAATTACAATACAGTACATGTATTCAGTTTCATCCATTAAAATATCCAGGCAAAGTTATAGTGATTGCAGCGCGCTAACCATGTAAAAGCAAGGCACAGCGCTTTTCGCTTGTCTCTTCACAGTGAGCGCTTATCATGGGATCTGCGGCAGTGTTGTCCCTCAGCGAGGGCTCCTCGTCAAGGATGGAACTCGCTTCAGAAGGCCAATAAGGATTAACTAGAAAAATAATTGTTTTCAAAAACAGATTATTTAAATTTTTAAAACATGACAGTGAAATCTCCGATTACCCGCAGTTATGAGCGTCATGGCAACGAACATGCGAATTCTGTAGAAAAGCCTCAAAATAATCGAAGAAAAATGCAAATTAACATGTGTGTGCACAAAGATACAGTATATTAGGGTGTGCATTACGATTATTATTAGAGAAATTTCGGAAACAAAATCGTTATTACAATAAAAGTAAAACGATAAAACATTAAATAATACAGTGGCCCACGAGAGCCATGTTCACTTGTTTTTTTTTATTTATTAGAGAAATGTCGGTAAAAAAAATACGTTAGCACAATAGAACGTTAGAACATTGCATTAAAGTGGTACGGTAATTTCAATTTTCGGGAAAACATTTTACAGTACATGTACAGTAGAATTTCGATAATCCGAACATTCATTAGTCCGGATAATCGAGGTTCTACTGTATAACATTAACCTGTGGCGCAATCTATTGGCATTTATGCACCCTAATGTCATCTATTGCAAGCATTGTACATTGCGCAATTGTACTGCGAATGCGCGAAAGCACGGTATCAGTGTATCACCATGGTATCACATACGGCAGCATGACGATATACGAATTTTTGGTATGCGGATTTTTCGTTGACGAACTATTCGTCGACCACTGCTTTTTTACTGTTGCTCATGAGGGCTATCCAGAGAGCCAATTTTTATGTTTGACTACACTACCTATTTTTATGGTTCAATGTTTATGAATTTTCATTATTAATGATATAGTGTTTCTTAATTTTCAGTTCTTGAAGTTGTGAGAAGCTGCTGAATTGATGAATGATAATTATAATGTGCTAATTTTGGTGGCCCAGAGGAGATGTTATTGATTTATGGTTAGGTAACAATTTAAACCGCAAAATCTCGTAATATGAAACAGAATCAGTGATATCGTAAAACCTAATAAGTGTAAGGTATATCTTGGCGTTTGACGGCTTTCGTAAAAGGAGAGAGGTTTTTACAAAGGCTAGCAGAGGAGAATCTAAACTGAATAAAATCTAGACTAAACGAACAGTTGTTGCTCGACAAGGGACATTCATAAATGCTAAAATGTGAATCTAAAGTTTTTTTAAAAAATTCAGTAATGATAAAGATGTGATTATTAAGAACACCGAGAAGGAAAAAACACAAAACTATGAAAACAAACAGATACCAAAGTACTAAAATACAGAAGAAATCAATCCAGCTCATTAGAAAAAAAAATTATCTATGTTATCAAATGCAACTACAACCCTCTCTTCTCCATTCTTTGTTTCATCATGAAGTTCACTAGTCGAGCAAGATGTCTGCTTTTGCGTCGTTTTTCCCTATTGTAGCAATTTAACGCGGCTTTCTCTTTGCATTCCATCAACGCTGCGTCAGAAATGACGCTCACATCCAACAACTCCTCGATTATTCCATACCATCCATTGTGTAATTCTAATATCTGTTCCGAAGTCGCTTCGTTCAAAACAAATTTGATAAATTCTTCTTTTTTGGTGGCGAGTAAACTATCTATAATCCCAATATCGTGTAAATAATATTGTTTGTAGTCAGCCGAGGTTAAGCGCCAACAGTCCCGAAACAACTGGGCATAGTCGTAATCTCGAAAACCATCGCTAATTTTCAGAGTGATTTGGTGCAACACTGCGCTGCAATCATCCCTGTTTATAAACCTCCACCCACACGCTGCCGCTTCCATGAACAAGGATTGCCTGGGCCAACCTAACAAACGCATCAATACCTCACCAGTAGACTCTCGAAACATACGTCGCTGTTGCACTTCATTCATCGGCGAAGAGCAATACACCAGACCGAAAGCACGACAACTTTCAGCGCCCATTATTTGCAGTTTCCATTCTCCTAAAGCTTGCTCCTTTTCTGGTTGGTTTAATTTTGCGAACCAATACTCGTAAATCGTTTGATCACCATCGAATAGTGCATCTTCAAATAAGACTTTAATAACTGAATTACCTAGCAGTAGCAAGTTCAATAATTGCAAATAGCTATCCAGTAGACGCGAATCACCTGCGAGGGTGCACGTGAAGAAGGACAGCAGGCATTGGTGCTCCCTTTTAATCATTCCTCGAGATCTGGCCCTACTCGTAGAGCACTCCACGCTCTTCATATGTCTATGCCCTCTATTAAGATACTCCCGCCTTCGCTCATCACCCATACTTTCAAACAACCGGCGAGCTTCGTCTTCCAAACAGTTGATGCACGCCAATTCATAGCGTCTTTCAACGTAAACTCTTTCGTCTTTCAGCATTAACACGGCCGTTTTCGCATAATCGATAGTTCCGTGCATCGTCCAACAAAATTGAGGATGAAACCAGTGGCCTAAAATCTTAAATGAATAGCTGTGAAAATTATGATAGTAAATTAAATACTAGCGGCCGATCTCGATTCCGAGTGGTTTAATCAAACGCGATAATTGTTTTTTACATGGATCAGGCAATGGTAGAGCCCAGACTTTGCTTTCCACTGTCTCTTCGATCGCTAATTTCTTTTGGGTTATGACGCTGTTAAATAATTGCGCAATTTGAGCAAAAATTCCCTGTTGAGTCCACAATTGAGCGACTATTTTCACCTCAGCTACATGTTGACGCGGCACGGTTTGAAGTACGAAGTGCATCATAATAATATTGCTTCAGTGATCTAATAAAACACAGTATCAATTACAATTATTCAGAGAGTCGGGTACAGTATCTAAAATTACCTCAAGATATAATCCCCTGAAGTTAATAGTAGTTCATTGCTTGGAGGACGAGGATGCAGTAACGATAGTAAAAGCACGTGGTCTGTGCTTATCCCTCTACTAAATGCCTCTCGTATTGCTCTTTTTCTCTGCAATAATTTAATTATTAGCTAATTAAAAGAACATTAATCTATTTTCACTACGTGGTAATTACCTACTTTACCTAAGATTAAGCTAAGAATCAGAAAAATTCAAATCCAAACAGCTCCCATGAGAAATATCCAGGCAAACGCATAGCTGATTACGGTCATCACTCCACGTAAAAGCATAACGACT
>JAQGAZ010003640.1:0-11018 GCA_034692225.1 Polydesmus complanatus
ATGAACAGTGTGGGTTTGCCAGGAGATTGGCTTACCTGCACTTGGCAATGTGTTCATGAACAAAAGTTCGGTTTTGCAGGTCTGCCAGGAGATTGGCTCACCTGCAGTTACTGATGAGTTCATGAGCAGTGTGGGTTTGCCAGGAGATTGGCTTACCTACAATAATTGCCAGTGAATATATGAACAAAAGTTTGGTTTTGCGGATCTGCCAGGAGATTGGCTCATCTGCAGTTACCGATGAGTTCATGAACAGTGTGGATCCAAAAATTTAAAAATTGCACTAGCTTCTGATACACTTGCTTATTATTATTATATACGCCAGATTTTGTCAGTTTTCACATGCATTGTATCAAAGATTATTAAATGTTAATCCTATAGACGCCAGATTGTGTCAGCTTTCACATGCATTGTATCAAAGATTATTAAATGTAAGTCCTCTTTTCATGCAGTTGTGTACAAATGTGAGTAACCTTTGAAGTTTAGTGGTAAAGAATACTGTAGAATTATTAGTTTCCCACTTCTTATTGATCAATAAAGAATTTAGATGTCAAAAAATTAAAATTAAGACTAAATGTAAACATCCAGACAAAATTTATTGTGATTAACAGTATTTATTTTTGTTACTGTTTATTTTTAGATAAATCAACTTTATAAGTGTAAGTTAAAGTTTATCATCAATAATTTAAAACAGTTTTAAGTATGAATTATATGCATTTTTTAAATAAATTATTGTTTAATAATTACCATAATATTTAACATTTTGCATATTTTTTTGGTGTTACTGTTCTTGTAATTTCATGCTGATAGCTATTATTTTTTAAAGTTGATAATTATCTGTATTTCTGTAGCTTATAACAATGAAAAACACCCTTACTCCCTTTTTTTTACAGCCATCGAGTATATTGTAACGAATGATGTGGTGAAATGTGACGTTTAGCGCGATCCTTTTTCTTTAGTTTTAAGAATTATTATCGGGTCTCGTGTCGATTATCCTAACCACCTAGTACAGAACTGGCAGAAAGACCATAGCTAACCTCACACCGTATTATTGAAAAATCATAATTAATTATGAGTTTGATATTAATGTTTATTGTAATTATGTATATAATTTTATTATTCATAATTTAGTTTAATTAATATACTTATTTAAAAATTCCACACAATTGTATTTATTCAAACAATTTGTGGTATAAGCATACTACAGCTACATATTATAGCAAAACTTATATTAAATTAATGTTTATTATAATAATTCATTACTTTTATTATTCATTATTTAGTTTAATAAATTTAGTTATTTTAAAAATTTGAATTCATTTGTATTTATTCAATAAATTTGAAGCAGTATGCGCCTATAATACATTATGAGTAGCTCATGCCTAATAATACCTGCTGCACACGTGGTTGGGATAATCGACGCAAGACCCGATCAAATGGATTGGTTGATAAATGCGAGAAATCAATGCGGGCGGAGCTAAAAAGCGCGATTACCAAAACGCCGAATTGAGGAGCGTTTAGTCCGGCAATAGTCACCGTCACTCGCAGTCACCACTCGCCCTCCTCAAAATTACATAATTAAAAAATAATAAAAAAAAAATGGACGCTGATGAATATCGTAAAAAAGGTAATTAGAAAAAAATTATAATTAATAATTTTGGAAATATTTTAATTTGTAAAACCTGGCTTTTGATTTATTTTTTAAGGCAAAGAAATGGTAGATTACATCGCCGATTATTTGACCAACATCCGGTCACGTCGAGTGTTTCCGGACGTAAAACCGGGGTATTTGCGTCATCTGCAGCCCGATGCGGCTCCTTTTCATCCCGAACGCTGGGAGGATATTTTTCACGACGTGGAACGCGTAATTATGCCCGGCGTAACTCATTGGCAAAGCCCCTACATGCACGCCTATTTTCCCGCGCTCAATTCTTACCCTTCTCTATTGGGTGACATGCTAGCAGACGCTATTAATTGTCTAGGATTTACTTGGGTAAGTCATTTTTTTTTTTAATTATTTCCTTTAAAAAAATTTGCGTGTTTTTTTCGAATTAATTTTTTTTAACGATTTCACGATAAAATTGGCAGACTTTTTTTTTTTATTTCACTTAATTGGCTTTTATTGTGTTAGTAAAATGACCATTAGTGAGTCGATCAATCGAATTCAAAATTGATTTTTTTGAGGGGGAGAGGTTTTTATTATTTATGGAAAAAACTTCATCAACGTCAATCAACTTTCTTAAAGGTTTATGTCAATAATCGATTAAAAATAAATAATTATCAATACACTAGTTAATTGTTGAAATTTAAATATTTGTATTTACTATACATTTAGGGAAAATACAACTCTTGAATAATTTTAAGCAAAAAATAAAAAAAAATTTTGATAGATTTAAATTACGGTATAATTGATCTATAAAATTTTATTACGGTACCGAAAGAATTTGTGTTTACTAGAAATTAAATTTCATATTTATATTTGCTGGGAATTAAATGTATATTTTTTTGGGGTGGAGGGATGGGGGGGGGGGCGGGAGTAAAATACATTTTTATTCTAGAATTTAAACATCTTAAATTAATCTGAAATAAATGAAATGTAATTCAGTACCACTTCCTATTTTTTTCTTAGACATTAGATTTAAGTTTTGAAAGTTTAAAAACATTTTTTAATTGAAATAATAATTGTTCGTTTATTAGTATTAAAAATGTATTTATGACATTGAAAATTTTTTTAAAAAAAAAAAAAAAAGTTTGTTGAAATAACATTTTCAAAATAAAAAATAATATTAAATAATTTTTCATACGGAATAATAAGGTTATTATTTTCTGGTTGCTTATTTCTTGATGTACATGTATGGTAAAAATCTTTATTGAAGGAATGCTAAACTTGCTATTTTAACAATATTTTTTTTGTAATCTCGTCGATTTCAAACATATTAGGAAATGCCCATTTACACTGAAATTTTGAGGCTTAGCCTATACTCAGCCTTAGCTTTGCGTAGCCTTCAATTTGCGAAATAATTTTGCATAAATTTATTAGTCATTTTTTTTTAATAACTAGCGCCCGTAGGCAAATATAATAAATAAATAAATATAAACAAAGCGCATTTACAAAGGTCAATCGGTTTCCATACAGCGCTACAGCAAAGCAATCAGCTGGTATGATATAATATTATTCTAACAAGTCTATTGCATAAAAAAAGGAACGACATGATTACATGTACATTTGAACCGGTTACACAAGTTACAGTCGAAATGAAAGTGCATTTTTAAATATTCAGCCTTGCTTTTTAGAAACGACAGGTAAATTTCACCTTGGAATATAAACTTAAACTTAAACAAAATGATTTTTTTAATACTTTTTTTTTCAACTACTGTGTAGTAGTATTTGTGGAAAAAGCTTTTTTTTTTTTGAATTTAGGTCCAAATTATTTTGGCTTAAAAATAGCATCTAAAATCTCAAAGATTAATATTGTTTTGATTTTTTTTAAAAAAAGTTTATCAAATTTTTTGAAATCTTCAATTTTTTAATTAAAGAATTTTATTTCGCCCTTTTAATAATTTAGGCTTCTAGTCCAGCTTGCACCGAGTTAGAAACCTTAGTAATGGACTGGTTAGGAAAAATGATAGGACTTCCGGATGATTTTCTTCACACTAGGCCGGATTGTAAAGGGGGAGGAGTCATCCAGGTACAACTAAAATCAACTTAAAATTCACTTTTCCAGCACTCCAAAAAAAAATGTTTATTAAAATTCAATAGACCACTGCCAGTGAGGCCACTTTCATCTCTCTGTTAGCCGCTCGAACCGAGGCTATTAGAAAGTATCGTACTCAATACGAAGACTCCGAAGACGCGGAAATTAATGGACGATTAGTCGCTTATTGCTCAGATCAGGTGCAAACGTTATCAATTTCAAGTGTTTTTCCTTCATTATTTTTATTAAACTTTTTTGGGGATGGGGGAATTAGGCTCATTCATCGGTGGAAAAAGCCGGGCTCATGGGATTGGTCAAGATGCGTTACATCGAGAGTGACGCGTGCTTCCGGTTGCGAGGTGATAAATTATCCGAAGCGATTCGCAAAGACAGGGATGCGGGACTTATCCCTTTTTACGTAAGCTAAGTCTAAAAATATCAAAATAACTACCGGTATTAAAAAAAAAATACTATTTCGGTATTAAAAACATTAAAAATATATTTAAATTTTGATATATTTTTTTACCTTAAAATTTATCTTTATATTATATTTCTTGTATTTTAATATCAGTTGTGCGCTACTTTGGGAACAACCGGCGCCTGCGCATTTGACGATTTGAGCGAATTAGGACCTATATGTAAGTACCGTAGCGTAGAGATGTCTAATATCAAATCGTAACTTTTACTCCCCCTTCCCCTTTCTCTCTTTCCTCTTCTTTTCCCACCCAAAAAAATGGCAAGGGCTATTTCAATAAGATTTTCGCTTTTATATTGATTCGTCACTCTCACGTCTCTGTCCTACTCTCTTTCCATCTCCATCTCTCTGTCCCACTCTCTTTCCATCTCCATCTCTCTGTCCCACTCTCTTTCCATCTCCATCTCTCTGTCCGTCCGTTTCTTTTTTTTTATTTCACATCTGTTAGAGTAATATTTATGATGAATTTAAGAAAGATAAATTTTGATGCGCTAAATCTCTCGATCGTGGTCCGGCAAAAAAAAAAAAAAAGACTGATATTTCGATCTAAAGTTAATGAAAAAATATGAATTTGTGGATGAAAAGTCGTTAAATAAATAGATGGTCAATGCGCTTCGATGATATTATTATTTTAAATGATATTTTTTTTCTTTCATTTTTTTTTTCATTTTTAAGATTGTAAAATTGAATGATATTAAATTTTTCAGGCAAAAAAGAAGATATATGGATGCACGTAGACGCCGCTTACGCCGGCACGGCTTTTATTTGCCCGGAATTTCGTAAATGGTTGACGGGAATTGAGTCGGCGCACTCATTAGCGTTCAATCCATCCAAATGGATGATGGTCCATTTCGACTGCACCGCCATGTGGTAAATTCTATTTTTAAAACACTTTTATTAATTTTTTTTAAAAAAAATTTTTGAGCTCAAATTATTATTATTATTTTTTTGAAGAAACAAAATATTAAAAATTAATATTGTTTTGGAAAATCATTATTTTATTTAATTACCCATAATAGAAAACAAAGACCAAATAATCAAATTAATACTCATGCTGTGGTAGCACCTGTTGGTAGTGCACAGTAACTTTCTGAACACTGTATATAAGACTTTTTTTAAGGCATTACTTGTTATTAGTGGTTTTTAAGTTTAATGGGTGTTACATGGAGTCTATTAAAGGTTAGCTAATAAGATTCAGTGATTGTCTTGATTCAAATTCAACATTAGAATGTTCATTAAAAATTCAATTAAAATGTAAATAATGCGTGGTTAAGACGTTTTATATACATTTATGTTCACCAAATTTTTGTGAATGAAATGAAGTCAAAAAAAAAAAAAAAAGGGTCTGGGCAAGTTTTTTTTCTCTCTCTCTCCCTCCAAAAATAACTTTGCCTGAGTGGTTGTGGGTCTCCCTACCTTTGGGACTCATCTATCTCTATCATCAAACATTTTAAGTTGAAATATTACAAGAGGACATTTTCCCCCTTTTCTATCTGATTATCGATTGTTCTTTTTTTTTCATTCTTTTTATTTTTTTTACTACGTATAAATGCATTAAATACAGAGCTATCGATAGATTGAGATTGAGTATTGATCCTCTACGGGCTTTGGTATCCATTAACGAATATTTTTCTTCATTTAGGGTTAAAAATAGTGAGACGTTACATAGGACCTTTAACGTTGACCCCTTGTACTTACAACACGAGAATTCGGGTAAAACTTTTTTTCATTTATTTATTTATTTGTTATTCGTAATGTAATGTCAATTTTTATATATATTTTTTTTATTTAAGGCTTGGCTATTGATTATATGGTAAAAACACCTTTTTGTTTGTTTCCTACTTTTTGATTGATGGACATATTTTTGCTTATTAGCATTGGCAGATAGCTCTTAGTAAGCGATTTCGATCTCTCAAATTGTGGTTTGTTATTCGAAGTTTTGGAATCAAAGGGCTTCAAGAACATATACGAAAGGTAAAAAACAAACAAACAAAAAAAAATGAGTAGATTTTTGAAAACAATAAATTATGTCGTATTCATTTATACATAAAAATTTAACTTATTAATTGATTTTATTATTTATATTACACATGGTGTTCGGAAAATTTAATTACCATATTCTACTGTAGTATTTTTTTTTTAAATACACGGTGTTTGAAAAAAAATTAACCAAAAAATGAATTCTTTAAAAATTTAGATTTTATTAGAACTTTATTAATTAATATTTTATTGATGCATGAAAAAACTAAAGTTTAAATACTTTTTTGACATGAAATCTGAACTAAATTTAATAAAAATTAAATTAAATTAAATAAATTGAGTTAATTCAAAGTAATACAGTACTGTATTAAATTTTTACTACATACATATCTCACAATAATTGTTATTTCAGGGTGTGAAACTAGCGGAATATTTTGAATCGTTGGTAGCGGCCGACAAACTATTTGAATTTGGGGCTCAACGTCATTTAGGAATGGTCATTTTCCGCCTTAGAGTATGAGTCCTTTTTTACGGGTCATTTTCAATTTCTAAGTTTTAATTTTCAATAGGGAAATAATGAACTTACGGAAACACTGCTGAAAAAACTCAACTCCAACGGAAAACTGCACTGTGTCCCGGCTTCGCTGAAAGGCAAATACGTCATCCGCTTCACTGTGACGTCACCGCAGACCACCAAAGACGACATTTTCCGCGATTGGAGCATCATCCGCGAAACGGCGCTGCAAATACTTCAACCGCCGGACGCTTCCGCGCGCGTCAACATGAAGGACATCAAACGTCTGCAGCCAGAGTTCGGCAGTAGTCTGCTACTAGCCAATAGCCCCATGTCTCCCAAGATCGTCAACGGCAGTTACTTGGCCATCTTCGATAACCACGACATCCTCTTGGAATACACGCAGAAATTGCAAGGTTTGCGAGTGGACGCCAAGAACAGTCCGGCCGTCCGGCGTCGGATTCGAGGAATGTTGATGGCGGGGAAACAATACAGCTTGGATTCCCGAATGGATTTGGTGCAAACCATCGCCAACACCACTCTACCCATAACTACCGAAGCCAATAACGACGACGACGAGGGCGTGGAACAATTGGAAGCCGAAGTGTTTGCCGTTCAACCCAATCCTAAGCAACAATTGGGTGGCTCGGAGAAGGCCCATTCGGTCATGATGAATAGCAAAGGCATACAAACGTCGCCCGAGTCGGGTCCTTCCACTCGCATCAGATCCAGATCGGCCGATCACGAGTCCTCGCTCGACGCGATTTTCCACGCGAATGGAGTGGAAAATCGGGCCGTTATCAAGCCACCGGATGCAGAAAAAATGTGCTTAACTTGTCAACAGTAAGCGGATCTTTCTTGTCAACGTAGATGATGACATCGATAGTCCCGCTTTAATTCACAGGCGAGTAATATATTTCCCTCCTGACTCTCTCCCTCCCGACCCTCCCCCCCCCCCCCCCCCGGGTTAACGTGTAGTCAATTTCTAGTTGAATTAGTCAAATCGTTCAATGTGTTTGAATGTAATATTATACGTACGTTATTATTAAATTAGAAAATCTATTGTTATCCCTGTTATATGGTTTGGCAACTAATAAATTTGAATACCTTCAAAACTTGAGTATTTTATTTTTACTCGGCCTAATATCTTTCACTTCCTCTTTTCAAATTATTCATTTAGAAAATATTCCGTTTTTCAGAATAATTTGTTATGCCAGCAGTATTATAATTATTATTAAAAATGACAATATAAAATTTTTTTTTTTTATTATAACTGAATTTTATTAAATAAATAAAAATTTAACAAATTTAAACCTGCTTTTTGGTACTTTTGTCTGATTTTATTTTTCGCAATAATGTAGGATACATGTACAGTATTATGGTAATAATTTATCAACATATCAATAATTATCTCCTTGCAAATATGCGCAGTCTACATGTAATATGACACTTTTTTTTTCTTCTTGATTTCAACCTATTTTTACTATGCATAATAGGTTTTGGTAAATAGGCCTACTGACGTAGCTTCGTTTTTTATGCAAACTAATCCGTTATAAGTGTTTTTATCAATGCAGCATTTAATTTTATTATTATTATTATTTGTTAAAATTTGAAACTATTTTTTATGCAAATTTACACTTTTGTATTTTAGTGGAAATTAATTAAAAAATTAATATTTCAAAGTTTTGAAACGTAAAGGACAGAACATTGTACTTCAAACTTCAGCCCTCAAAAAAGAGCCGGCTATTCTAAGGCTGAATTTCAAGTGGGGCGTGGCTTGAGAGAGATAAAACGCGGAAAGACTGAAAGGCGCTGTATTTCAAGTTTTCAAAATTTGCACGCATTAACATTTCTCAAACTTAAAATTTAAACTTTATCGAAAATGACGGAACTGAGTTCCAGTTCCACGTTATCAGCCTTCAATAAAATCGCGTTTATTTCATCAAAAAGCGAGATGGATTTTTTCAACACCATTTGGTTCGCTGATTTGATGAAGACGGTGCTGATCGATGAAGCCAATGTGATCGAATCTTACTACAAAATTCGCGAAGAAATAACTAGAAAGCTGTAAATAAGTAATCCTATATTTTCGATAGAATAGTTTAATATTTAAAATACATTTTTTTTTTAGGACAAGTGAAATGCAGGGTAGAAATCAGATATCGTTGTTATTTAATGATTATCCTATTCTTCTTATGGGATTTAACACGTTTCTGACTCCGAGGACGCAATTGCCAGTTTCGGCAAATCTGATGGTTAATTATAACCTACTTGTTGTTTTATAAATATTATTGTGATAATAGATGACTACTGTATAATTATTTTTTTTTAGCAAGAATGGCGTAAATTATTGACGGAACGCATCCCTTTTATGTCCGCGGACATTTATAAATTAGACGAACTACCGACTTCTAATTCTCCTACTGTTCTCGAATTGCTTCATAGGTTTTTAGGAACTAAGGTAAAATAAAATATCGTGTGCTTAATTTAACAATTTTTCACATTTATTTGTAAAAAAAAAAGTTGAAATTCGGAGATATCCTGTTATTGCTGCAATTCCGGATTTGAAAATACTGTAGGTCCAAAATCTATGTTTTTCTTTATTAATCGCAGGCGTATTTTGAAAAGAACCTTTCATTTAATGAAAGGTCAACCAACTTTTCAAACTAAGACGTTGATGCCTTATTGTTTTCTATAATTACACTTAATTTTTATCCCATCCAACCCAAAACTCCCATTGGGGCAATATTTTCTAAGTTGTGACATTCACTCGAGTTGGGATTTTATTCCCAAAGGTAAAAATTCCCTGTTATAAATTTCTGGCTGAGACCAAAAAATTTCATGCCTAAAAAACACAATAAAGGTATAAAATTAATATCCTTTTCCGGTTAAAAACGATGCATAAAATAGCTCTTAAAATATTAATAAAATGGTCAAATATTTCAAATTTCAGAGTTATGAATAAATCTCAAATATTTGCGGCAAACTTAACAAATTCAATGTGAATAGTCTACTATATTTACCGGAAATACTTATTTTTTTTAGGCGGAAATGGAAGCTGTGAAAAAAGGAACTTACGCTCGAGTTTGGGTTTCTCGAATGCATATTTATCAAACTATGAAAATGTTACAAGGCAGTTCGTTTGCCCTTCCTCAGTTTCAACAGGACAAATTAATACATTATTTTATCAAAATTAAGGTAACTTAATAAATGTTTTTTTAAAAAAAATAAATAAATTACATCTTTTAATACATACCATCAAATACGTTTTAGGATCGGTGCAAGCTACAGCCAAACATTTACGAAAACTTTTTAGACATTTTGAAACGCTACTCGGACGCAACAACTACGGGATATCCGGCGGAAGGAGAAGCGCAATCTCGAGCGGAAGTGTTTCAAAGTATTTTCGAACTTTTTCGAGACCAATCTGATTTGTTGATGGAATTTAACGAACTTCTACCGTATTTCAACTACGTTTCTAATGTTGGTGAGACTAAAAAACGACCGTAAATTATTTATTTATTATAGTTTATAATATTAAGTCTTAATATTTTTTTACATTCAGCCCAAAGTATAAATGATCATATTTCGAAAGTTTACCTTAATTAAGAGTTTTAAACTGACGAAAGTTCTCAGGTTGTGCCTATTTCAATTATCATAATTAAATAATATTTATTAATTGTAAAAAGGGAGGGGGTGAATGCGTGTTTGCTATGTTATTAAATGCTGACTACAATTTTGACACTGAATTAAATTTTTTATTTGTTTACGTGCAACTCCATCAAAAGATCTGGGCATTAAATTATAATAATTTTAAAAAAGATGAGAGTGAAGAGGAGAGTGTGAGCATCCTCTGGTTGAGTTGACCACTCTTTCTCCAGATGTTTTTCTCATCTTAGACATCCAGCTGAGAAGTCAACCTGTTGAAACAGGATGCCTTCAGATCTAGAGGGGCAAAGATTTTTGTCATTGAAAAACTTCAATGACATCAGGAATTTGGTTGAAAAAAGAAGTGTTGTTGTTTCTTTTAACCGATGCTTTAACCGGTAATATTTAGCATACTTTCAAGATTTTAAGATTTGATTTGTTTCGCAAAGTGTTTTCTATGGTTTGGCTGGAACGGAAGTGAAATATGAGGTTTATGGGCTGCATTGGGCAAGAGTTTTTAACCTTTAAATTGTATGAATATTTTACAACATACACACCGGACTTAATAATGAAACTAGTTTCGCATTTTAGTGTAGGCGCAAAAGGTTTGGCCAATCCAGCTCCGCCCTCTGCAAACCCGTTTCCACTATACCTCTTTTCACTCTATTGTAAGACAACCTCGATTCTAAGACCCTTTTCTTTGGGGGGG
>JAQGAZ010003641.1:0-11014 GCA_034692225.1 Polydesmus complanatus
ACAATTTTTCAAAAACGTAAAATACAAATACAAACAGCTCGATAAGGAGAAATGAAAGGAAGATTATTATTGATCGAAGTTTTGTACGATATTAGCTTTTCCCTTTTTGAATGCAAACATCGAAAATATTAAATTACAAAAAATTTTCCTTTCATTAATTTCTATACAATATTTATTGCGTTTTAGACCAATAAATTGGAAAGCGTTTGTGCAGTTTAAACCAAACCAAAAAAAAAAAAAAAAATCATAATAGGTACTCAATAATTTTTTTTACCTACATGTATTGAATTATAAATCAATATTAATTAAACGCATTAAAATTGTTAATTTAATGTTAGTCAATTTTTAGCTAAATATATTTCATGTTTTTAAATACGATAATTCAATAAACATAAAAAAGAAATTGTTAAATCGATAATGCATACTGTCAGTATGCAGTAAATAATTTATCGATATGTTACGATCAGTTATATTTTATCGTTTTAAAGCTACAATCAGAAAGTTAATCAAAAATTTCCCAATCAAATGTACTTCAATTTCGTTATTTCCATTTTAATACTTCGAGTAGTTTTTTGGAACACAAATTGCGATTGGTTGTTGTAGATTTTATCTTGGTTGAAGTTTAACTATAAATACCATATTATAAATTTAACGTTTCAAACATCTCTCGTCAAACTACAACGTTGTCTTCATAATAAAAATTTTGTTTTCTTTTTCTTAGCCATTAACGATGCAGGTGAACGCAATCAACGCGTTTGGAACTGTCATTTTTATCATTTCAATCGGATCAATCTGCGAATGTATCGATCCTTACGCCATAATACAAGCTGAAGATTATAATTTTGAGATCAATGTTGGACCCGACTCATGCGCCAATCCCGACCTGTTCTACGTGTACAACAAAAACAACGCGGCAGTGCTAGGATATTACGGCTTAGATTTCGGAAGTGGACCGGGAGCCGACATGGTGACGTTGAATGTAGCGGCAAATATAGGAAGTACTGAAATCGGATCAATTGAATTACATCTGGATAATGATTACAGTACACCATTCGCCACCGTCAACATGAGGACTACTGGAGATGTTTGTAAATTCGTAGCCCTCAGTCAGTTTTTGTTAAACACAATCACCGGTGTTCACGATTTGTATTTTACTTTCATTTCAAACACTAACGATTCACTCGTCATTTTCGATTCCTTTTATTTTAATCAAACAATCGCGTAATATTATGATTTTTGCTCTAACTCGGCTTTAAATAAAAATAGGCTATATTATTGTGAAATAGAAAATAAAATCAAGGAGGGTTAAAAAGAGAAATTTATGCAATAATTCTCGTATAATTAGAGTTGAAAACCGACTCTCTCTAATTTTTGAAAACGTTTATCATTAGGTAATGCCGTATCATTTTAATATAATATTCGAGTAGAGATGTAACTTTTACGGCGCTCAAATAGCTGCTGGTGTTAATAATCGTTTGCACTATCGGCGAAAAATACTAGTTTTAATAACCTACTGTATGTTAAAATTTCAAATGAAAAATAATCTGCATCCAAAAAAAAAATAAAACAGCCGAACTTGAAAAAGTCCTCATTTTTAATTACCTATCACTTCAATTAACCAACCATTTACAGTAATTGAAAATAATTTTTAAAATAAAATTCGAACATATTCTTTAGTACCGAGTAATTATTGTTTTGTTCATTAATGTGATTATCTATCAAATCCAATTTACCTTTAAAAAATTTTTTAATTGAATTTTTGATTTTACCATTATCGTAGACTTTCACCGTCAATGTTTTAAACCAAATCAAACGCTTAATATAATTTTTTTAATTTAATTTTATTTTTTAAAAAATTGAAATTAATAAAAATTATTGTTAATTACTATACGATGTAATAATTATTCAATTTAACAATAAAAAAAAAAGTTTTACAAATTATTATTATTGAACGAAAGAAAAGCTGAGAAATTAATAAACTGAATCTGTAGCTTACAATGGATATCGATCAGTGATTTGAAGGGGCTCGTATCAATAACCAGATGGGGGGTTTAAGGTACTTAATGGACGCGATAAAGGCTCCACATTGTATATCAATTGTGGCTATGTGTTTATAAAGTAGAGAGTTTTAGTTATTATACTATTGAGCAAAACGATTATCAAATGACCATTAAAAAATTGACGAAAATCAATACGGAGTTGTGAATTAGATCAAAAATTTATCTATACAATTAAATCGTGATAACAACCAAAAAAAAAAAAAACAACTCACAGAAAAACTAAAAACCGATACTTTTTCAATTCGAGACATACATGTAATTATTAATATACAGTAGTAGGCCTACACAAAGTTAAGTTAATTAATTAGGAACAGCGCGGCTGAGATTCGACCTACCAAACAAAATAAACGAGAATGGCAAACCAAGCCCATTCAAGCAGAATCAATATTAAAAGAAAACAAACGAATAAACCACACCCAATACCCGTTTAACCCGAGTTCCCTTTTACTGGCCTCAACCTGATCCCGCAGAACGCGAATAAAACTACGTAAAAGAAGCAAGATACCTCGTAGTGTGGCCATCACAAAGCCTATATGTATTGAACTAGAAATCAATATTAATATCGCATTAAATGTTAATTTAATGTTAGCCAATTTTTAGAATTATATTTAATGTTTTTTAATACGATAATGCAGTAAATGAAAAAAAAAATTGTTAAATCGATAATACGTAATTAGTCCTTAATCTGCTCGTAAATAATATTAATTTATCGATATGTTTCGATCAATTATTTTTTTTATCGTTTTAAGGGTCGTTTTATCAAATCAAAAACTTTCCAATTAAATGTAACTTCAATTAATTTCGTAACTTCCATTTAAATGCTTGAGTAGTTTTTGGAACACAAATTGCTATTGGTTATAGATACAACAATTAAATCATTTTATCCTGGTTTAGTTTAACTATAAATATCATCGTAAATTTAACGTTTCAAACATCTCTCATCGACCACAACGTTGTTTTCATAATAAAAATTTGTTTCTTGTTAGAAGATATTTTTATTAGCCATTAACGATGCAAGTGAACGCAATCAACGCGTTTGGAATTGTCTTTTTTATCATTTCAATTGGATCAATCGGCGAATGCATCGATCCTTACGCCGCAATACAAGCTGAAATCTATGATTTTGGGAACGATGTTGGAATCTCTACATGCACCAATCCTGATGAGACCTATGTAATGAACCACGACGACACTTCGGTGCTAGGATATTATGGCTTAGATTTTGGAAGTTCGCCTGGAGCGGGCATGGTGACGTTGATTGGCGCAGCAGGTATAAGCTGGACCGGAATAATTTACTTACATCTGGATAATGATTACAGTACACCATTTGCCACCGTTAACATGGGAAATACCGGCCCCAGCGGTTGTACATTTGTAACCCTGAGTCAGTTTTTGTTAACTCCTATCACCGGTGTTCACAGTTTGTTTTTTACTTTTAATTCAGGCGCTAACAAACCAATTATTAATTTCGATTACTTTTATTTTAATCGAACGATTGTAAACTAGTGGTATCATAATTATACCGGTAACTATGATTTTGTGTTCAATCACAATTGCAGATATAATAAAATAAAATCAATTTTGTGAAAATTTATTTTATCAAACTTTTCTTATTTAAATAATGATCATCGAGTCATAAAAGGTTGTTATTGTAAAGATGTTTCATAAAAATATTCATATAATTTTTTTTCGAAAAATGAATAGGAAAGCGAAGAGGAATTTTTATAATAACAATTATTGAAAGCAAAACCAAACGCTTAAAAAATTAAATTAAAAAAAAATTATAAATATACATTTATTATTTGATAAGTGTTTGTAATAAATTTAAAAAAAAAAAATAAAAAAAAAAAAAATCCACAATATAAGTTGCGTTCTAAAATTAGATGTTCGATACAACGAAATAACGTAGACATTGGGTATAGTAGCGACCAGTAGAACTTTTGAAAACGTTTTTGTTTACGTTTTTTGATAATCTCTTCACCCGCTGATAATACAATTATTAATCATAAACTCGGCGCTAAAATTGTAATGAAGTAATCGCTGTGGGGGACCAAACGATCGCTTAACTCTTCCATCAAAATAGCGAAAAAAATACAACAATGTGCACAAAACAAATAAAAAAAAACCTAGCAAAATAGGGATGGGAAACATATACACAAACGTCTTAAACGCGTGAACTTTAAGGTTAAAATAGAAAAATTATAGCCCATACTGCAGCAAAAATGTGATTAAAAGAAGACTAATCCCGAAAATGATGACGTTGGCTCTAAATCAATAAATTTTCGTATTTAGTTTCCATTCTACATTCGAGAGTCTAGTAAACTTTGTTTTTGTCCACTGAAAGCGTAAAATACAAGTGGCATGCCGCAATAATTTTTTTTTTACAAGTATTGAACTACAGTATAAATCAATATTAATAACGCATTAAATGTTAATTTAATGCTAACCAATTTTTAAAATTATATTTCATGTTTTTAAATACGATAATGCAGTAAAGTGTAAAAAAAAAAAATTATTAAATCGATAATACGTAATTAATCTTTAATCTGCTCGTAAATAATATTAATTTATCGATAAGTTACGATCAGTTATTTTTATAGTTTTAAGCTACAAATAGAAATCGAATCAAAAATTTTCCAATCAAATGTACTTCAATTTCGTGATTTCCATTTAAATACTTCGAGTAGTTTTTGGAACACAAATTGCTATTGATTGTAGATTTTATCCTGGTTTAGTTTAACTATAAATACAGTACCATCATAAATTTAACGTTTCAAACATCTCTCATCGACTACAACGCTGTTTTCATAATAAAAAAATTTGTTTCTTGTTGGAAGATATTTTTATTAGCCATTAACGATGCAAGTGAACGCAATCAACGTGTTTGGAATTGTCTTTTTTATCATTTCAATTGGATCAATCGGCGAATGCGTCGATCCTTACGCCGCAATACAAGCTGAAACCTATGATTTTGGGAACAATGTTGCACTTGGTTCATGCTCCAATCCTGATGAGAACTATGTAACCAACAACGACGACACTTCGGTGCTAGGATATGATGGCTTAGATTTTGGAAGTGCACCTGGAGCGGGCATGGTGACGTTAATTGGCGCAGCAACTATAGATTGGACCGGAATAATTAACTTACATCTGGATAATGATTACAGTACACCATTTGCCACCGTTAACATGGGAAATACCGGCTACAACGGCGCTTGTGCAAAGATCGTAACCTTGAGTCAGTTTTTGTTAACTCCTATTACGGGTGTTCACAGTTTGTTTTTTACTTTTAATTCTAGCACTAACAAAGCACTTATTCATTTCGATTACTTTTATTTTAATCGAACGATTGTAAACTAGTGATATCATAATTATTATACCGATAACTATGATTTTGTGTTCAATCACAATTGCAAATATGATAAAATAAAATAAAACAATGAGTAGGCTATTAAAACCAAATTTCTGAAAATTTATTTTTATCGTACTTTTCTCATTTAAATAATGATCATCGAGTCATATAAGGTTGTTATTGTAAAGATGTTTCATAAAAATGTTCACATAATTTTTTTCGAAAAATGAATAGGAAAGCGAAGAGGAATTTTTCTAATACCGTAACAATAATTATTGAAAGCAAACCAAACGCTTAAAAAATTATAAATATAAATTTATTTTTTGATAAGGGTTTGTAATAAATTAAAAAATAAAAATGGAAAGAAAATCCACAATTTAAGTTGCGCTCCAAAATTAGATCTTAGATACAACGAAATAACGTAGACACTACCTATAGTAGCGACCAGTAGCACTTTTGAAAACGAGCTGAATACGCTTTTAGATAATCTTTTCACCCGCTGATAATAATTATCTATATACAGTGCAGTACATGTAGAACCCAAAAATTAAAATCAAAATAATGAGCTTAGGTCTATTTGGTTATAGATACGAGCACCTTCAAATCACTGATCGATATCCATTGTAAGCTACAGATTCAGCTTATTAATTTCTCAACTTTTCTTTCGCTCAATAATACGGTAATAATTGGTAAAACTTTTTTTTTATTGCTAAATTGAATAATTATTACATCGTATAGTAATTAACAATAATTTTTATTAATTTCAAATTCTTAATTTATTATTTTTTTTAAATTGTAAATTGTTAATCTCCGTTTTTCCTGGTAAAACACGAGCCGCATATTTTAGTAATGAAAGGATTGGTGAACTGGCAATGCGCGCAATCCCAATCCTCCGGATGTCGCGTAATTTCCACTCGTTCTTCCACTTCCGTTTCATCATCTTTGAGCGAACTAAACGAAGGCTGTAAATGTTTGAGGGCTTCGGGTGATTCCAGAGTGATGCTAATTCTTTGAGACTTGGTGATAGATTCTTTTTTGGGTCTTCTTAAGATCTCCTCGTCCTCGGTCCACTCTCGTTCCTCGCCGCTATCCACCTCCTCGCCGCCGCCGTTGGATGCTGCTACTTCATCGCTGCTTTTGTTTTTGGCGCTAACGGCCTCTTCCGACTTGCGGGTGAAACAGATGCCGCATATTTTGGTGACGGGGGTGTTCATAAAAGTGCAGTAGGTGCATTCCCACGAGTCGGGGAAGATGGCTAATTCCACGTTGGCGGCTATCAACTGTCCTTTTTGATGATTAGTCAATTGTTGCTCACTTTCAATTTTACCGTTAATCGAAGCTGGTGGAGAAGACTTTAATTTCGGGGCTGCTATCAATGGAGGAACCACTTGCTATAAACATTAAAAAAAATTACTACTTGATTTTGATTTGTTTATAAAAAAATGAATTTACTTGTTCTACGATGATTTCTTTTTCCATTTTTTTAACCCACGTTGGTTCCTTTTTCTCTTCTATTTTTGGCGATCGTAGCGAAGGTGTTAGGGCTGTGCTGAGTGGAGGAGTCACTTTCTAAACGTCATAATTCATCCAATTATATATATTTTTTTTTTGCAATTTATTTTGAAGCAAAAAAATTTACGTTTTCCAAAATGTCGACTTGTGTTTTTTGAGGAATTTGTCTTTTGGGTTTGTAAAACGTTTGATACAGATAAGCCACGTAGATGAGAATCGAATCTTGGTCCGGATTTTCCTTACTAAATTCTATGTAATTAAGGATTAATTTTGTTTGTAATTTTGTCGCATGGTGGCTTTTGTACCTTGTACGTCGATGAGCCTGGGAACGCCTAGTTCTTGTTCGGCTATTTGAAAAGCTAGGTTGAGGTTGTAAGCCGGGCTATGAATGTTTAACTTCTCGTAGTCTACCAGTTCCGGTCGAAATTGATGGAGGAGAGCGTTGAAGGCTAAACCGTCTTTCCAACTCTGGCCGAAATCCTCGATCTTGATATCCGGATAACTAATAAAAATAATAATTGCTTTAAACATGAAATTTGTTTTAAGATTGATTGAAAAAGAGTTTTAAAAATTGAATTGTTTCTGTAAATGTCATGCGCACATTATACAGTGGTTTTAATTTTCCTCCACTTTCTATACAGACACTTCCAATAAACGAAAAGTGCTGCGGTAAGCAGATGGAGGGTGGGTCCATTCGGACCATTCGTAAAAGTTACAGTGCAATAACATAGGTTAATTTCTATAATTTTGACGTTACTAGTTGGAGCTTTCCGGGGCCCGAGAAAAAATTTATTAGCGCAATTTAGTGGGGAACTTCTAATTAAAGAAAGTTTGTGCGCTACTAGAACTGGTGCAAAATAATTTAAATCGTAGTTGATAGCTGAAGTTTCTCTAACTAAAACACAGAGGGCGATAGTTGTCCGTTAGACTCTCGTAGTGAATGAAGGTCATTCCTACGCTTTCTCGTTTATCTCTTCTAGGTACCAAAACAACATTCCAATTCGCCTCCTTCACTTTTCCTATCTTTCCTCTCTTGAAAAGTTTTAAGAGAAAGCGAATGTCACCGCCTGCCTCTTCATTTACATTTTATAATACAGTAGGAATGTGCAGTGTAGAATGGTGGCTCAGAAGGCTCAACCGAAAAAAATGTTTAAAAAGAAAGAAATTTTTTTTTAAACAAAAACAAATTTTTTTAGAAAAATTTTTTTTTTAATTTTTTTTTTTAGAATTTTTTTTTTAAAATTTTTTTTTAGAAATTTTTTTTAAAATTTTTTTTTAGAAATTTTTTTTAAAATTTTTTTTTTAGAAATTTTTTTTTGAAAATTTTTTTTTTTGAAAATTTTTTTTTAAAAATTTTTTTGAAAATTTTTTTTTAGAAATTTTTTTTGGAAAATTTTTTTTTAGAAATTTTTTTTTGAAAATTTTTTTTTTTAAATTTTTTTTTTAGAAATTTTTTTTTGAAAATTTTTTGAAATTTTTTTTTTTGAAAATTTTTTTTTTAATTTTTTTTTTGGAAATTTTTTTTTTAGAAATTTTTTTTTAAAAAAAATTTTCATTTAAATTTTTTAAAATTTTTTTTTTTTGAAAATATTTTTTCACATTTTTTTTTTTGTTTTGGTTGAGCCTCCTGTGTCACCATAGTGTAGTAACCATGAAGTGATTGTCGCGATGTTTTAAGCTTTGCTAAAACTTCGTAATTAAATATAATTATTTTTGCACTACTACACAGTGTCCGAAATAGCATGTACCTGTACATGTGACCCTATATAGTTTTTTTTTAAATAATGAAGCCAAAAAAAAAGTGATATTTACTTTGAGGTTTGCGTTTGGCACCATTTGAGAAGCGATTCCCTATTTCGAGAGTCATCATGCTCCATCCCTCCCTAAAATAAAAATAAAAAATCAATACAATGATTAATTGCGTTGCGAATGGGTTATAAGACCTTGTTGTTCGAGTTCATCTGGAGATGGAAGAAGATGAGCCAGAGGAGAGAGAGGATGGCGTTGGGGTTGGCCCCTACCACGTCCTCGGCCGAAATGCCTTTGAGCGGGAAACGTTGAGATAGGAAGTTGAGGCACTTGTTGACATTGTCCATTCGGTGGAAGCGCTGTTGAACTTGGTTCAATTTGCCTAAACTCTGACCGGAGATGAGCTCGACCAACCAACACAAGCGCACGCCGTCGCTCATGTCGGCTATCAGGTCCCGCACCTCTAGATTCACCGGGATCAAGTGAGTGTTGACCCATTTGGAGAACACCTTGATCTGGGTATCTCGTCGCTGGTGACGTAACGACTGAATCTGGCAATCCATCGCGCCAATGCTAAACATTAAAAAAACTACAGTATATAGTCGAGTGTAGTGGACTCGTTTGGTTATTACAATGTACTAGAAATCCCTCGATATTATTAAAATGTTTCTAAACCACCTCTCCTACGTTATTTATTTAACGAAATAATTATTTTAATCTCGATCTATCTGCGGAATTTAATCAATATTATTGCCAAATAAAAAACACCTAACGACCTAAAAAAATTATTTTTTTTAGATAATAAAATCAATAATTGCTTAATGGTTTTAATTAATCATCGAGTGTTTTTCATACAGGGTGGGAATAGAAAATATCATTTAAAAGCATTAAATCTCTATTATTATATACATTTAAAATTGGTTTTGCGATGAAATTGAGCTTAGTTTATTGCAAATCGTTTAATTTCACTTTACAATTAACACAGTAGACATAACTTGCAAAAAAAAAACAAAAACAAAAAAAACAATAGAAAATCGTCTGTGCAGCCTCGTATTTTCGAGGTTTCATTTTTACTGGTTTTACAATTTTTTTTTAGTTAAATATAATTTTATTTAATTTATTAAAATTACGAGGGTAAAAAAAAATTGTACGTAATCGCAAAAGTTGATAAATTTTGGAGTCACGCTGTATGTTCAGTATGAATAGTGCTTTCAAAAAGTCACAAGATAAAGAAAAAAATGTTTGTTTACATTTTAAAAAATCGAAAAAATATTGAATAATATAGTACTTTATAAGTACAGTATTGAATATACTGCATATTCCATATACTACTTATTCCACTGCATGTCGTACGCTACCAAAGAAAAAGTTTCGTTTTACGCGTTAAAAATTTATTAAATTAAATGTTGTATTCAACTTCAGTGCTTATTTATTTGCACTTCGGTTGCGAGTGATTTTTATAAACTAAAATTATTATAAAACAATAATATTTACCTTAATTAGTGAATTCCTTCTGTCAATTAGTGATTTCTGTTAGTTGTAATTATTAAATTATTAATTTTTTTTACGTTTTGGATGAAATGGTTTCAACTCATCGAATGACATTTTTTTTATTTTTATCAAAGCTGTTATCAGTTTTTGTGTTTCGTAGTTGAAAACACCTACTATACACCTTTGTTTTAATTGCGTAATTCACCTGAAATAGATAAACGAAATATTTGAAGAGACGGCTGATAGATAAAGTAGAGCTTAGCAACCGGACACTCTGTAAATAACCTCGACCCGCACTTTTTCTTATACCTGTACCCGGTTTGGCTGGGCTCTGCTTTTGTAAACTCTTAGGAAAAAAATTATTAGCACTTCAAAAAAATTGACTTATCGATTAATTTTCAATTATCTTTTTCATCTTTACCGCTCAAAAGCAATGCCCACGTGGCCTGATACGTGAAGTTTCAGAAAATAAAACTGCTAACACATTTTTATAAAAATATAATAACTTTTATTAATTTAATTTTAATTGTTTTTGTATATGACGTGTGCAAATGATAATGAATGCATAATCAAAACAATTACACACGACGCATATAGTTTTAATTTTCCTCCACTTTCTATACAGACACTTTGAATAAACGAAAAGTGCTGCGGTAAGCAGATGGAGGGTGGTTCAACAAGTCTCAGTGCAGTTTTTCCTAGGAAAATGCATCGTTACTTTTAGAAAGCGTAATTTTACTTTAAAATTCCACTTAAGTAAGTTTATAAGTCTTAGGGCGGAATACTCAGACAACCCTTAACATAAAAATCCCTTAAGCGGTTGTCTAATACAGCGGCCCACAAGGGCCAT
>JAQGAZ010003642.1:0-11013 GCA_034692225.1 Polydesmus complanatus
TGGGGACAATGTGAGATGGCAAAAACACCCAAAACCAAATACAAGCCCATGCGCCTCTACTCGGAAAATCCCGGTACTCTATAATTTATTAATTGTTCAATGAAAAAAAATTCCATGCACATGTTAGGCATTTTAATGCGACTTCCAAAAAAAAAAAAAAGTCGTATTAAAATCCCTATAAAGTCAAAACCGGATTTTACTTTAGTAGTTTTCGTCTGGTTTTGAATCCTTTTTCGAAGTGAAATTGCTACTCAATGGCAACTATAATTCTCTTTGTATTCTCTTTTAACGTCCTTATAAGTTTATTTTATTTGGATACCGTAAGAACAATATTTTATTTTGACTCTTAAGAGACTTCAAATAACTTTTATTCTTTAAAATATAAATAAAAGATAAATAGTTTTCTATGTGAGCCATAATTTTATTAATATTGACCCTATAATTTTTATGACTGGGGAAAGGGTTGCATTAACCTATCTTAAATAATTATATACAGTAGTTTCCTAAAGGAAGACTGTCATTCACTTTGGATCCTGCTTTTGGGAACACACCCAAGATTCAACAACAAAATCTGGATGCACTCTATTTAAAATACTGTATTAGTTATTAAATTCAAATTTAATTCATTAATAAAAAATTTCATTAGAGATTGTGTGTGCCTCGTCGAAATTTAGATTATCAATAACAATATTAATTTTATAATTCTGACTTATCAGGTGTTCTTTTTATTTTTATTTATTTTTTTGAGATTTGACTTAGCTTTTTTCTTTTTCAGAAATGTAATAAAAAAAATTTTAAATAAAATTTAGTGTAAGCTTAATAAGCATTATTTTTAACTTTAAAATTTCGCTTGTTGAGTAATTTTTTTTTTTTTGTTACTATTGGTTTTTTTTTTTAAAAAATTCTATTTAAATAATACAGTACTCCATAATAGTACAACGTAATGCAAAACAAACTTTGTATATCATAGTTATGTAAACCATTTAACGATTAGTTAGTTAACAGCGTGAAACAACTAGCAGAATGCTGACGAATTACTAATACGAATAAAAATGTCAACATAATTGAGTTTCCTCAATCGATTTCGTCCCCCACACCTCACCTCATCCCCGCCGCCGCCTACCCTATTAGTTATCTAAACTGTTTACAATGCGTCTAACAAGCCAAACAACATTTTCTCTTATAATGCAACTAGATTACGTTCGCCTCAAGGTTTCTTTTTTATTATTACCTGTAAAATCAGAAACGTTTGTGTGAGTTTTTTTTTTTTTTTCTAAATTTTTACAATGACTGATTAGCATCTATTAGTGACATTCAGGAAACTTCATTTCCAATTTTTTTTTTTTTTACAAAAAAAAAAAAAAAAAACAAAACCAACCCTTTTACGCAAAATCTGAACACATGTTCAATTTAAAAAAACCAAATTTTTTTAACGTTTATTTGTTTTCGCACACATTTTCTTGGTATTTTGTGAGTAACATTGACACTTGTAAATAATTATTGAGTCAACGTACCAAATTTTTGCTGTATTGTAGTGTGTACATAATTATAAGATAAATAAAATTTCTTTTATATTTTAACTTATAAAGATCTACTAATTTGTGATTATCTTCGTCGTGATTCATTTGCAATCCCTATCTTCTTGAGTGTTTGTGATGATTCATTCTTGTTGTCTCGCTGTGCTTTACTCGGTTTCGTTTCACCGATTCCAGTTCATCAACTTTTTCACCCACAAAATATTATCATACTGCCCTATTTCGCTCAAGTAGTTAAAAATAACCCGCGCACTCCAACATTTTAACAATCGTTTTAAAATGTTCTTTTTTTTCAATGACTTCATCGCAAACGCAAATTCTTATTTTTACATTTTATTGCCTCGGTTTTCACACTTTTACTTAAAATATACAAATAGTGCATTCATTTGCATTTTCTTCGTACATTACTCAGCAGGTGTTCCACCAATTCGTGGAAATACGAATAATTGTGCAGAGGTGTGAATATACCAAGTTTGGAGAGGGGGGGGGGGGAAGGTAGGGTCAAAATCACAAGCCCTATATGTGATCACCAAAATACTTCAGTTTTTTTTTTGTAATTATAAGATCAGAGACCTCCAAAATTTCCGTGAAATATTTCAAATCAAATAACTTATCCCTTCTCGTCTGACTTGCGGTTTTAGATTTTTATTTACTAGTTAAAAATTGTTTAGATGTCCTCTCTCTCCCCATACAATAGTAGATTTTGCTTTAAAGTGAGAAAATAAAACATAAAAAAATCAAAAACTGGAAATTTGAAAAATAAAAATAAAAAAATAAAACACCGAGTTCGTGATCCAGTTAAGTTATAAATTAAAAGTTGCAAGGCCGAATAAATTAGCTTCGACGCACGTGTAAACGAAGGTTGAGTTTTTGGAGTTAATAAAATTAATAACACATCTCGTTAAACGCAGGGAGAAAAAGCAAAACAATAATAATTCCATTGTTATAAAAGTGGTTAATAGTAATTTTGCTTTTATTTTTCTTTCACTTTTATTTCTGTAAAACAGTTACTCATAACGATCGTTATCGGAATAACGTTGATTCGCAATAAAAATGATTGTTTTTATTATTATTTTTGTTTTAAGAAAAATAATACCGTATTATTAATATGCGGGGGAGGCCAAGTACCTCGCTGACCAAATATAGGAGTGACCCTGTCCGCTTCGCTCAATGTCATTTTAATGGGGGAATGTAGACAGTTGTAACTAATACTACTGTATATTATTATTATTAATGCAATGTTTACTCGCAAAAAAAAAAAAAAAAAAAAAAGAAGTAAGATTGATGGGCGAAAGCGGAACCCGGTGTTGTCTGAAAGTGTGCTAATAAAATTCCCAACCTATTTGGTAACTTAATGGATTAAATTAATAATTTCTCAATCGTAAAAAAAAAAAAATAACTCGAGTCAATTGCCATTAACATTCAAAGTATTGTTGATTATTTTTTTTAAAGCTAATAGATGTTTAAAAAATATATTGTTATGTACATGTAGGTCAATTTTTTCACATTTACAACAATAAGCGATCGTATACAATGTTATTGATTCCACTTTTAAATTATGTATAATACATTTTAAATATGAACATACAGTGTATCTTTTTAAATCTATTTTAGAAAAAAAAAGGAAAAAATTGTGTTACCGTATTTTTTAATAAATTAAAAAATGAACGAAAATAACACATTAAAATGTTTTATATATAATTATTTCAAAATCAAAGCAAATTTAACAAATTAAATCAAAGTTTTTCAAGGAAAATTATTCTTAAAAGTCAATAATATTGAAAAACCCGTGTTTTTTTTTTTTTTTTTTAAATATATCCGGGTACTGTAGTTACTTGCTAAAAATTTAAGATTTCATTTTCTTATAAATTTCAAAGTTTGCCTTTAATCTCGAGACTCAAGTGTTATGTACTGACAGTAAGTTTTCGTGTTTTTGCCTCTTCGATTATTTCTTAAATTCTTAGAATAATAATATTAATACTCATACAAGTGCTATAACTTAATTAAATAATTTATATTGGTAGTTTGTTTTCATACAATAAAAAAATCCTGTATTCTAACACTTCACTAGATTAGATTAACATCCTTCTATTTTTTTTTTTTTTTTAGCTCAATATTGAAACTTAAACCGGTTATTTTATAATTTCTTATTTATACAAATCTAATTACGTTAACTAAAGATAAAAATAAATTTTAATAAACCTTAAAATCTTGACTGAATTTTAATTAAGTTATAACAAACGTGAAAATATTAACTTATTATGATACCATTTCAGGAGAAATAAGAAAAAAAAGTTCCAAACTTTTTAAGCTTATTTAGTTCCGTGGGGAACGCCTCCAATGTCCTCCTAATAGTTCTAACCTTGGAAAATAATGTAAATGGTGCTTTAAATTAATTAACCATTACAGTATTGTAAAATTTGCCTATAACACGAATAAATATTAAAAAAGAAAAAAAAACACACAATTATAGAAACTTTTTTCTTACGTAAATACGCTAATTTATATTTTATAAACGTTAGTTGTCTACGTAAATACTAAAATATGCAACGAACCTCACGTAACAGATTAACGGCTATCGAGTTCTCTAATACCACAATGAAAGAGCAAAAAAAAAATCAATATGTTAGCTTAATGTTACATTAAGCAATAATTACTTAAACCGAAACAGTGCTATTACAGGTTTGCTAATTGCCTTCGTACTCGTTACCTTACATTTAAACTTGAAACTCGACCAATTTAAACTTAGAAGAATATTTATTCAATTGTCAAGCTTTATCTTCTTTAAATAAATAAACTATCAGCGCACTTAAAAATATAATTTCCCTCCGTTTAAATTGTGCTCGAAGCTTCGAAATAGAGCGCAAAAGTGTTGCGAACAAAAGAAGAATTGGCATAATAATAATAAGCTCCGTTAAAAAAAAGAAATAGCTATTGCACCTGTCACATCCTTATCTGCTTAATCAACGATTTCTTTTTCATAAATAATAATAAAAAATAATCAAAACACCTGGAAGTTAAAAGAGTAAATAATGATAAAAAAAAAAAAAGAAGGCTCAGTTCCATAAAACGGCGATTATCGGGCGTGGAAATTGCTTAGATAATAATATTTTCGTTATTTGTCGATGGTTTAATACGATTTCACGATTTATTTGAGCCGTGACAATATTTAATCGGTTAAAGAAAAACGCGATATTTGAAAAATAATAAAGTTTACGATCGGTTGGTCACTTCCACCTTTACAACTTTCGAAAAAGAAAATGAGGAAATGAGAGAGATTCGTGTTGCGGTTCTTATCGAAAAACGAGGAAGAGAAAACGAACAACAACATACGTATATTAAAGCTTAATATTGATACAAAAATATTTGTTTTAGTTTAGCGATTGAATGCGCTCGAATGAGAAATGAAAGGCACGGTTCTGGTTCTAACGCGGTCATACAATGCTGCTTTTCGCCACCCTCCGGTTCCAACCTCTTCCCTTTCCAAACTAATATGCACATTATTTTACCGCTAACTTCGCCGAACTAATACTGTCGTGTGGCTCATTAACTTTTAATCAACCCCGTTAATCAAGTGCCGAGCATTTTATAACAATATTAATCAAATTAAAATTTATAAATCCACTTGCATAATATCTTCACACATACTCCCATTACTTTAAACTAGTTCTTTGTGCAGAACAAATTTATATACTTTAATCAATAAAGTCTGTTAATCCACTTTCAAAATATCTTCTCGTTTAATCGATTATTTTTCAGTTCATTAACCGTTAGTTCAATAAAATAAAAACAACAGCTGATGATGCATTTAAATCACGAAAAATTAAAACGAAAAACCCGTTTACAATAATTTAAACAATAATTATTATAATATTAAAAGAAAGAAAAAAAAATATTAAGATATTAAAATATGTCATTTACCTGATTAGCTGGATACCCGATCTGTATATTTTTTTTCTATCCAAAATCCTTTAAATATGAATGAAATGAGTAGTTAAAAGTTCCGCAAAAGTTGTGGAAAAAAGCCCGAATCCGCGAGATTTCATTCACCTGAACATTTAAGTTTTCTTCTTCTTTTTTCAATTTAACAATACATTATTTATTTATTATTTTTTTTTTGGAGCGATAACGCGTTCGATATCACGGAACACACGCGGGCGCGTGCACCCACCTGCCTTGCTATTATATTCGCCGTTAATAATTCTGCTTGCCACTGTTTATTTCCAAGCGTGCACTAAAAACAGGCGCGCGATTAACTTCCGCTTAATAATAATATGATGTTGATCTATTCGCGAGTGAATTAGGACTGAGAGAGAGAGAGGGACAGGCAGGCAGGATACCTGGCTGCTGTAAGGTATTGTTATGGGTGAAGGTGTTTACCTGTATGACTCACAATTTCCCTCATTTCGTTGCTTTTGTTGTCTGAGCCGCTCACACGCCTCGACGCCAGCGCTCTCCACCAACTCACACTAACTCTACACATAGCACTTCCAAAAAATTTCCCCATTGAAAATACTGTAGAATATTATTAAAAAATGTAGGAGATACCACCTAGCGTTAAATCAGAGGACTGGGAATGACGAGTGGTAATATGGCGGCAGACTTCGTTTGATAAGCTGTATCTGTGTGTTGGGAGGTCACCCACTCGTGCTCACTCCATGAAGACGGTTATCTTTCGGTCAAGTCCATTTAAACTCAGGTATGAAAAAGATGTCTAAAGGAAAAAGAAGAAAAAAAAAATTAACTTATTTTATAAATTTTCCTCAAATTTTTAAAATCAGATTTATATAGCGGTATATGATTTCTTTTTCGTAATTATAAATCTATTTAATTAATTGCTGTTAAAAATGCTTTTTTTTTTGTTATATAACACAATACAGTATTATATTACGGTATGCAAATTAAACGAGAATTAAAAACTAATTATTGATTAATTTTACATTTTAGAAGTTATTTCAACTTTTCAAGATTATTAAATTCTTTCATCAAGTTTCCAAAAAACAAAAACAAAAGTGTATTCAAATTAATTAATAAACTACATGACATTGTACTTTAATTATTTTTATAAAGGGTATTCAGATGTTATTAATTTAATTATTTTTAAACTCATTCCAAACATAGTTTAAATGAAAATATTATAAATAAGCAAAAAAAAAAAAAATGTTTAAGTTATAATTACGTTTCTAAATAATTGCAATTTCATCAAATTTTGGAACTGAAGGTGTCCCTGAGCCGCTAGTCACGATTACTGCTTAATATAATATACCGGTATTTTTTTATACAATCATAAAAACCCGTATTTCGCAAAAAATATAAACAATCAACAATAAATGTTAATCCTAACAATTATTATATTCTATTTTTAAAACGATGAATATTAAAATCGGCACCTAAAACGAGATGTAAAGTGTGTGAAGGTAAGTACCCCTTAGTGAAGCAGACAGGGCTGAGAAGAGCAAGGGCAGGAGGGAAATAAAAACCGGGGGAGAACATGAGAAGGATGGGGGTGGGGGGGGGGGGGGAGACGAACAGTCGAAATGAAATCCGTGAGAAAAAACGTTACGCTACTTTAAGCAAACGTCCTTATGTACGATACGAAGAATCGCTTGGAGAATTTTAATAATTAAAATAATCCTGTCATTTAAAAATCCTTTCCATATACTGTAGGTTTTTAATGTGTGGTAATGAAAATTATATGCCACAACTGCTGTAAAATTAAATTATCCGGTAATGCATTTTCCCTGCGCTAAAAAAAAGTGACGTCTATACAGTACCGTACGTAATTATATCAAACTCCACAAAAAAAAAAACTTCATTAAAAAAATAAATTATAATAATTATTATTTTCCAAATGAGTTGATAATTACCAACAATTTTCATTTGACTCAGCTGAAATAAAATTGTGCTTCAAAAATGTTTTACCGTATCAAAATAAGAAGGCAAAACAAAAAATACCGTAATATTTATTTAAAGAAGTTTTCACCTAAGTTTTCTAGGCTAACATTATTATTGTTAGGTTTTTTGAAGAATGGTTTTTTTTTTCATATCATGTATTTGTTGAAAAACAAACATAGTTCAGTAAGCTAATCCGACTGTTTTTCTTTGCGCTCACATCAAACTCGTTTTATTATTATATTTTCGTAAACTACTAAACAAAAAAAATAAATAATAATAATAAAAATATGTACCGGTACTGTATTATAGAATGATGAGTAGTAAACTGTACATGTAACGGTGGCATATTTAAGTTAAATGAATAGATTTTGAGCAGCCTGGAAACCTCATTGAATTCATCTCTCACAGTCAATAAAAAATAAAACTAGTTATTATACGAGTAGTACATTGTACGACCGATTTACCTAACACATGAATGTCATTTTGACAGTTCATATTATTTACAATCTCAAAATAACGTCTTCCCATTTATTCCAATGATATAGGTACTTTATTTGTCAATTTTCGTTTCCTTCAAAATCACGAAAAAATAATACTGTATCTAGATAAAAATAATATAAATAATTATAACTCGTATAGAACTATTTTTTCAAAAAAATAATTGTTAATCAATTAGTTATGCTAAATAATTTAAACGAAATATGAAATGACAAGAGTTGCGTGATTTTAAAGTTACGGAAATTTTTTTTTTGTTTTTTTAAAATACCGTTTTAAAAAAAAAAAATTTAATGTAAGAATCGTTTGAATTGAGTTATCACGCAATTATTAAGAGGTTTTCTCACGCAAGACCACGACTCTTCCTAACTTTAATCGGTTCCTAAAAACAAATAAGTGGCTTCATAAAATGTTATTTTAAGTCTTTTTAATATGCCGTGTCATCATTATATTTTTTTTCTTCTTCTTCTTTAAATAATTCCATTCTAAAAAAAAAAACATTTTTGAGAAGATTTTGTGACCTGAATTTGAATTAATTAAATATATGAATGTTTGATAGAAGCTGCGTAAAAATAGATTAATTGATGTCAAATTTATTTACCAATGCAATATTATTATAAATGCATAATTTTTTTTTTGTAGGAAACAGTGATTTACTTGAGGTCACATTCATATAAGAATGATAATGAGTGTGATCTGGAAAAAAAGTAGGCGGCAAAACAACGTCATGATTTAGCATCTTTTATATACTAATCTATGTAATTTTTCGCTTACAACGAATAAAGTAATGATAATTTTAAAGTGTACATATTGTACGTGAGTAACAACCATCTTAGATATTTCAACATTTTTTAATAATAAATAAGTTGATTAAAATTTTTTTTTTCCTGTTTAAATTGAATCGTTACTATTTGATCGGTATTTCTATACAATACTGTACTAAACATCCGGAGGTGCTGTTCAATACAACATTGTATTAACGGTATTTCAACATGTTTCTAATGAAATCCTTCATATTTTTCGTGTGATAAACAACGTTTCAAATCGCTTAATATTTAAGAAAAAAAAATTAACAATTGCAATCGTGATTTATTTAAAATTCATATACAGAACAAGCTATTATTTATTAACCTGATTGATAAAGAAGTTGATTTAGAAAAAAGTTAATTGTTTTTGATTTTATCTTAAAGTAATTAAAACTTATTTGAATCAGGATAGAATTCAAAAATTTTCAAGTTCACATAAAAGTAGCCTATTATTTAAAAAAAAAAAAAAACTTTATAAACAATAGAAATATAAAACAATCTAGCGTTATTTTTGGGTATTAAATTATTAATCGAGTTGTTTGTTTTATTCTTCAATTTGCTTATTCTTCAATTTTAAATTTCGATTATTGGAATTTTGGTTTTTTAAAAAGTATTTTAATATCAACAAAAAAAATATATATTTCTGCAAGAAAATTTAAACTTTTTATAAACATTTATTAAGCCTTTTTATTAAGACAATTCGTTCGACTTTGGCACATTTTTTTGAAGAAGAAATTTAATAGATTTTTAGAGAAAATTTAGTTAGTTTCAAAAATTAAATTTCGATTTCTTTTTCTTGTAAAAAACTTTAATGAAAACTTTAAAGAAATTTCAAACTACAGTATTTATTCAAATTTCAATATTTTTGTGAGTTTGGAGTTTTAATATTGTTGTTTGTTAATATGTTGTGATTTCGGATTCAACTAAAAACGACTGTTTTTTTTTTTTTAAAAATGTAACAAATTTACATCCTCGTATATTTTAGCCAGTGAAAATGTATGTGTTAAACTCTTTAAAGGAACACATTCCGCAGTACACACTACAGGTATTTTAACAATGCAAAGTCCTGCCCTGCTTTTAAAGTTGATTATCTTCAAAAACAACAACAAAAAATTGATTAAATTTGATTTTGCCAGATTATATTTGCTAACCTTCAACTTGTTTAATCCTTTGTCAAAAAATCGTTTTCCACGAAATAAACTTGCGCGAACTTTTAAGTTCCAAAAAAAAAAAAAAAAATTTACAAAAACTTTTTCAATAGTAAACAACAATAGCTCATTTAAAATCAAATAGTTTTTTGAAAGTAATTATCCAGGTAAAAAGCTTTAATGTTCAAATTTCAAATAAGAAAGGTTCGTCATGTTTAAAAAAAAAAAATTGGGTTACTTAAAAAAAAAGTAAATTAGAACGCTAAACATTGCCGGTTTAATATTAAAACTGAGGTTCTACGCTTTTATAATATCAAATATTGAAATGACACACGCGAAACTCGACTAATATTTGTCTTTTCATAAAAAAAAACAGGAATATTTAAATAAAATTAATGTTAGTAGATACAGAAAAAAAAATAATAAGGAAACAAAAGACGATCTCATTTATTTATTTGCATAATTGCAAATATACCTCGTGCAGTGAAACGAACACAATGTTTTTATTTAGTTTACTGATTGACATACAAGTTCTTAAAATTGACTTTCGGTGTTATTTTCACACCTAAACTAAACATTACCAGAATTCTTAACAACGTAACCTAATTGCATACCCACTGATTTTTACTTGGAATTACGAGTTAGCGAAGGCGGTTTGCAGGTGAGCGAAAGTAATCACTTCCGGTAAATTCATTAATTAATCAGTCGAATAGCAACGTAATTGCAGATTGAACATTTCAATTAACCTAATATTATTATTGCGCATGTTGTTGAGGCCAAGTATTTGTTTATTTATTAACTAGTGCCTTAAGCATAAAAATTAAAACACTTGACCAGCCTTATCAAAACAAGAATATCTTTAAGTCATCCTTGAACTGTTCATTTACTGTATATTGCAATATTTGAAATAGCAGTCAAGCGCTTTATCAAAAACGCGTCTTTTTCATCGTGTTCTTTCGTTGTTACCGGATTTCTAATTACAGTATATTATTTTAGCGACTTAATCTTGATTTAAAGTGTTGGTGGCAACAAAATGGGGTCTTGTTTCGTAGTTGGTTCTTACAACTAGGAAGCATTCAAGACACCCTGTACGAAAGTAGGTGACTAGGTATTGTACGGTGGCCCAGAGGAGAT
>JAQGAZ010003643.1:0-11003 GCA_034692225.1 Polydesmus complanatus
ACATCGGAGATCAAAGATCATTAAAAATCAATCGATAAACAACGAAAATGCAAGAGCTCAATAATAGTCGACCTTACTCTACGAACCCCGTAATTATTTTCAAGTATAAAGACCTTGAAAATGATGCGTACTGAAGCATAATGAAATTAAGATTCAAATTTAATAAAAGTTAGAGATTTATTTTATAAATAATAATGATCGAAGGCAAACACATCAAAAACAGTTCTAGGATAATAAGTCCATAGTCAATAATCTTTAAACAATTAGCCGATAGGCAAAAAAAAAAAATCAAAAAAATATTTAATATAGGCCAACATAGATAAACCATTTTGGATAAACTATGCTCATATAGGAAAAAAAACTTAAAAAATAAGAGTTTTCATTAAAAAGAGTACAATAATAAAAAATAATTTATTCCTTTATTCGTTTTACGTTATTGCCCTACATTACCAAAACGTTTGCGTCAGATGTTAGTTAATGATATTCGATGTACCAAATTCTGGAAATAGCAAAATGATTAAATAAATAGAGAACTACAGTACCGAACGTATTTCCAGTGAAGGGCAGGTGCTTGTCAAAACTGACTCAATGCTGAATCGATATTATAAAGTTAATAAAAGTTGCGCGACTTTTTTTTTTTTTTTGCTTTTATAAATATTAATGGTGATATTAATAAACTTTAAAAGCAACTACTGTATATACCGTGTATATTATGACGCCATACGTTTCTAACTCCCACACCAACATCTAGCCAGGAACTCATCGCAACTAACCCACTGAATAAAATAAAATAAAAAAACGATAAGCAACTATTTAGTACGATACTCAAAGTTGTTAAAAAATGTATTCAAAATTTAAATTCAATTTTATATATCTGAGTTTTTGGCTTAATATGTCAGTTTGTCTGGGACAAGTTACGGTTACGCCTCTTCAATTTCAAAGTTTGAACGTTGATTGCATAATAGGTACATGGTTGAAAACAATTTTTTGTAAACATTATTTTAATAATTTAATATTATTTAATTAACTTTGATTAATTTGTTATTTTACCATACTATGCTTTATCAGCTTAACAACTTTTTGTCTTACAGTGTATTAAATTACATACTCTGTAATAGTTTTTTTAAATATAAAAACTGACTTTCTTTTCTATAAAAATAATTTTAATGTTTTATACTCGTAGTTTAATTATACGAGTACAATTACGGTACCTTATCTGATTATTGATTTTTTTAAAACTTTCTTAGAATAAAAAGTTGTACGCAGGTATAAAGACAAAAAATAAAAATAGATGCTCTGCTAACCTTCAAGAGTACTTTAAAATTAACCGGTACATAATCAAAACGCTAGTAATAATGTTGGGCGCAAAAACATTTAAAAAAATGCTATTTTAATATTTGTAAAAATCGACAAGTCTTTTAAAAACATTTATAAACTGTTTTGGGAAAAGATGCAAAAGCAAATACGAAGTGTGGGAGTAGGCCTATTAGACTGCAAATATTTTGTGTTAATAATAATAATTATTATCATAAAGTATTTCAGCTAAAATAATATAAAAATCATTGTAATTTTAAAAAAAATTCATTTTTTAATTTGTGCAAATCTGTATTGGACAAGTATCGGGCAGGTGAGATTTCGGGCAAGTTGGTTTCGAGCAAATGAGAATAGGGGAAGTAAGCTGCACTCATTTTTAAAACCTTGTACTAGTATGCAGTGACGTAATGAGAGTACATGGCGCCTGGGGATGGCACACAGAATGTGGTGCACAATAAATAAATATTAAAACGCTTTTTCCGGACTTCGTTTACTCTGAAAAAATCGATATTTGTTTATCAATTTCAAAACTTATTTTATTGAAATTTACTTCTTCATTGATTTCATTCTTCATGCACGAGTAATTCATTTCATTTCTTTAAAAACTAATTTATAACGTTTACTTATTTTTTTTATTTGTTTGATAGTTTACGCATTCGTATTCTCATCAATTTGATAGCACTAATTTTATATTTGTTATTACTACTGTATTATCATTAACTCAATAGTTGGAGCCGGTTCGGCTGGAGCCACATTGGCCAGCCGGTTGTCGGACAATCCAAACATAAAAGTTCTACTAATTGAAGCGGGAACTTATCCTGGCCTACTGACCTATCTACCAGGACTTGGCTCAGGAATTTCTACAGGTACTGGAACCTGGCAATACCCAATCGAACCTCAAACGCAGTGCTGCTATTCGTCTCCTGGTCAAGTAATTTATCTCAAATTGTTTGAACTAATAAATGGTAAAATCTAGTACCGATAACAATCTTCTTTTGATAAGAAATTCAATTACGTGCAAGGCAAAGTGTTAGGTGGAACCAGCACCATAAACGGCATGATGTACGTGAGAGGAAACAGCCTCATTTATGACAAATGGGCGGAAATGGGACTGCCCGATTGGAGCTACGCGAATGTTCTTCCTTATTTTCTGAGAGCGGAAGGAAATCAAGTTCCCGGACAGATGAATGACAGTAAGATTAATTATTTTTGTTTTATAAAATAACTTATTATGTCCCTGCAATAGCAACATATCACAACACCTCCGGTCCTCTTACCGTCTCACTTCCAAGGTATCAGACTTCATCATTAAATAATTTCCTACAAGGAGCAGCTCAACAGGGCCTATTACTAACAGACTACAATGGAGCCAATCAAACAGGTTAAGTTTAACATATTTATGACTATTACTAGACAATAAAGCTTTAAATTAAGAATCAAACATTGCTATTTCGTTTACGCCTTAGGATCAGCACCCATTGACTTCACCATAAGAGATGGAAGTAGATGCAGCGCATACGTAGCCTATCTCGACACATCGCCCATCAAACAAAACTTATTCCTTTCACTTAACTCAATTGTCACTAAAGTTAGCAATAATTTAAACCTTTGAATTAAATTTAAACAATATTAATGTGACATGACGTTATTACAGGTATTAATTAAAAATCAAACACAAACCGCATACGGTGTCGAAGTCCTAATAGCTGGACAGTTGTTCAATGTAACTTCAACTAAGGAAGTAATTTTAAGTGCAGGAACTTTGGCTTCACCGAAATTACTAATGCTTTCTGGGATTGGACCAAAGACCCAACTCGATCAATTCAATGTATGTTTAGTTATTATTTTGTCCACAGTTTCAAGTTTATAATTATTAACATTAGATTACCATAATTCGCGACACACCCGGTGTTGGAGAGAACCTACAGGATCACTTGGGATGTTCGGCTCTAAGTTGGAAAGTCAATTGCACCGATTGCACTTATAAAATTTTAGATGAAATTTCCTTAGGAAGCATTCTCAACTACGTTTTATTTAGACAAGGTTAAATAATAAAACTCAAGATTTTAATCAAAAAGTTAATTAATTTCAATAATAATAAACTTAGGCCCAGTAAGCTCACCTTTTGGAATTCAAGGTCAGGCTTACGTCGAGACCAATTATAGTCGAGATGGTATACCAGACATTCAACTGATTTATGTGGCAAACTCTTTTACTAATCTCGATCTTAATGTACGATTTAAAACTAGTGAAAATATTTGTCTCAATGCATTTTATACTGTAAATTGATTCATTGTTTATGTATTGGTTTAGGTAATTGCTTCTGCTCAAAGCACTTTTATGATTATTCCAGTGATGGTTCAACCCCAAAGTATCGGCTACGTTCGCCTGAATAGCAGTGATCCAACAGCTTATCCCACGGTTAACTTTTACTATTTGAAAGAAGAAAATGATGTTCTGTCCTTCATTGAAGGTAGAATCGTTATTAAAAATGATTTAAAATATCATAGAATAAGGTTAAAAAACTCAATCGAAAGTTTAAAAATATTTTGATGTTTTCATTATTTTATATATTTTCAAAGTCTTAAGAAATATTTTAAGTTTTCCCTAAATAACCAATTGTTTTAATCAAAATTTTAGGAATGAAAATCGGAAAAGCAATTGGAGATTCGGATGCTTTCAAATCGATCGGCGCCGAGTTCATCAATTCCACCTACCCCGGATGTCAATCTTACGAGCCATATTCAGACGACTATTGGAACTGCACCGTTCGAAGCTTCAATTTCCTCTTATACCACCCTGTAGGCACTTGTAAAATGGGATTACTAAACGATACTATGGCAGTCGTCGATACTAATCTTAAAGTGATTGGAATTAACAACCTGCGAGTGGTCGACAATTCAATTATGCCACTCATACCCAATGGAAATACCAATGCCCCAGCAATTATGATCGGAGAAAAAGCTGCGGATATTATTTTGAGTTCGTTAGTTTGATTTAAGTCACTATTAAATTGAACCAACCTCATTTAAGCGTGTTTGGATGCATGCACTTACATGTATTTAACCAAAGCAGGGGTTTAAATAATAATTGGAAAACTTTACTGATTAATAAATGCTGTATCTTACTATTCTGAAACAACTGATATATAATTAAGTCTAGTTAATTTACAGTACTAGTATTAGATTTAAACGTAGTAAACAATGTTGGTAGTGTATAGAGGGAATAGGAAAAGGAAGGATCTGCTCCATCATTCTAGGTTCACCGACTAAATTTATTAAGTGTTTTACACTTGTGGAATGGTTGCTTTTTTCTTTCTCTAGCGAAGCGTAAAACTTAAAATCTTTTATTCAAAAATTTCAAAAAAAAAAAAAATACATAGCTTTACTTTTGGGGTAATAGCACTGACACTAAAAAGTGATTGCGTGTCTCTATATTGAATTGCTCGTTTTAAATAAAAAAAAAAAAATTGTTAATGCATACCATTTTTCAACTCATCTTTACTTAATTATATAATTAAAAATAAAAGCCATACAAATAAAATTTGATAAATGAGTGTCACTAATAATGGCATATCATTAAACAATAATTATTTATTACGCGATTTGTTTTTAGTTCTTGACGCACGTAAAAGCGCCGTTATCAAGAAATTTGCCTGAAATGTTTCATGTTACAAATTAAAATAATGCAGAATAAAAACAGTAGAAGACTACGCATATCTTGTAAATGCCGAAGTCCAGCAAAATGAGCCGAATCCAATAAAGGCAAGTATCCGGCAAAATACGCCAAAGCCAAACAATGTTCAATGTAAATTATAAAATTCCTAAACGTACCTGGTACCGTGATATTTAATTTTAGGAATATAATATTATATTATGATACCATGAATGCATGACATTTTACAGATAGCCTAACTGCATTAACTGCCACTGTGGGCAAATATTTTAAAATAATAATAATAATAAAATATGATGGCGAAATATATGTGCACAAATTAGTTTAATTGAAAGTATAATTATTCATATTAATTATAAACGTGCGATTTCATTAGAAAATTAATGCCTTGACTCCTTACTCTTTTATAATACAGTATGCGAACCGGGCTAATAATCACAAACTCTGACTAATAATCACAAATGAATTGTAACGGTTTGGATAAAGGAAAACTGTTATAGTTATGGTAAACAAACAATACAAGCAGCCACTTTATATACTAAATTCAGCGCATGTACAAGTTTAACAAACTATTAATATTCAGAATTAAAAAATAATATTATTTACCGTTTTAGGCCAATATCTCTCCTGGCTGTTGAACGTCTGCTGTGCGTCCGAGGCTGTGAAGTACGGTAGAAACCGTAGAATTTATCGCGATCCCCCCACGCATTATTTGAATTACCGGTATTTCACTACAATTTTATCACGTACCGTACACTTTCACCCAACTGTTACTGCAGACGTCGATAGATAAAACGGATAACAACTGCCTACACTCATAATAATTCCCGCACGCGGCTCTCCATTACGCCATTCAATCTTGAATTGCTTCTTTTCACCTCAGTTATTAGATTTTTGATACCTTTTGACATTATTGTAGGAAGTCTGGCGTACACTTTTCGGGCCACACGAATTTGTATCGAAGGATCCAGCTTTGAAATAAAACGATAGACGTGCGGAATTCAACAACTTTATCTGCACGTGGAAAAAAAATTAGTCGCGCTGAAACCTACCACGCGGTGCGGTAGACAGGAAACACAAAATCAATCTGGGTTAAAAAAAATAATAAAAAAAGGTAAGAAAGAGGGAAGTGACCTTCAAACAAATAATTGCTCGCGATTAGTTACTCCCTCTGTTTTGAGTTTAAAGTACTAACAACGCAAGCTTAACCGATAAAATTAATTTATGGTGATGCCCATCATACTAAAAAAAAAAAAAAAAAATGTACACTAATTTTTTTTAACTACGAGTAGAATGAATGAATCGAATTAAATGCAATAAAATATAAAAACCTTAAATAAATGTAACGCATAAATATAATAAATATTATTTAAAAATATTCATTTAACAATGAATTTAATATTAAAATAAATCTTATACAGTAAATTAATTTGAATTTCGTAATTGGAACAAAGCAAACATAATTTTATGTGCTTACATTCAGGCTACACGTTTATGTTTACATACATTACAGTCCATAATTATTATGTAGAAATTAATGTAAAGTAGCCCATATAAGTGACAATCATTTTCACTTTTTCAAATTTCTCAAAGTACCCCCAATGAAAATGATTCCACAGACATTTTGCACGGTCTGTAAAAAATTTTATGCAGATTATTTCTGTGGAAAAAATAGACATTTTCTGGAGAATTATATTCTGTAAAAAAATATATTCTGCAGAAAACATTTTCTCCAGAAAAAATTCTGTGGAATTGCCCGTTAAGAAATATTCTGCAGAAAAAATTTCTGAAGAATTGCCCATTGAAAAACGTTCTGCAGAAACTTTTCTACAAAATTGGTAAATTTTCTGCAGCCATTCTACAGAATTTTTTCATTGGGGTAATAGCGGTTTGGGTGAAAGTTTTATCAAATGGACAACTAAGATTTCATGAAATTTGAATGAAAAAATAATTTAATTCTAAAAGAATATAAACTTACTTTTAATAAAATATTTAACGATGAATTCAAGTATTAGTAACACCGATAACCCAGATCGTAATAAGTTTCTCTATTTGAAATGCACTACCGGTATTAAAATTATTTTTAAAAATGGCGCATACTTTATTTTGAAAATATCAAACCTACATGGCAATGGGCAAGTGCAATTTTTAATAAGTACAGAAATAATAATTAGTCTTCGAAAAAAAATGCTAGTCTTGTTTTGATTAAATCACATATTTGCTTAAAAAGGGTGCCGGTTTTTGAAGGCACTAATTAGATGTAAAATTAAAAAAGGTTGAGTTAAATTTAAAAAAAGTCATGACAAAAAAAATGTAAACTCGAACCTGCTCGTAATTAAAATTTATATGCCCTTATTTACTTGCAATATCAAGTTTATGAAGGACTGTATTGATTTTTTTTTTCTAACAAAAACCCAGTTTCTTCATATTTATTTTTCGCTATAATTTCGAATAACTAATCAAAATCAAAAATTAGATTGATGGCAAATCTAAATTATGCTGTAAAGTTGTAGTACCGTACTTTCTTGGTAATTTGTACAGCAGTATGCAGATGAGCGCATTATATTCTTAATAAATTCTTTTATCAATTAGATTGCACCGGAAAAAAGATTCTATAAACACTAAAATGCATTCCAGTGCTAAAGCACTAATCGATTTAGTAGAAAAAATTACGAGTTGCAGATTATCAGTATTTAAATCACTAGTGATGCCAAACAGAAAATATTGCATATAAATGATGCCAGTTTAAGGACCTAACGTTTCAAATTACACCATCTACTTTTTCTTTATGCAATTGAAACTACACGCACATTAACTTCAACAAAAATCTTCTCAAATTAACTGAATAAATTGTTATGTAGTCCTTTCACTATACAAACATCAATCACATCACCGATACGTTTAGGAGAAATGAATCGGTAAATAGAATATATATATCTAGAAAGGAGGTTATCGCTGATTATCGCGGTATCGGTGGTCCGATGATTAAATATTTAACATTATATTCGGAGTAATAATTATGATTAAATAAAATAAATAATAATACACGTAATACTGTATGTATTTCAAATAAATAATAAAAAAATAAAGAGTTAACTGTATCAAAAGTAGTTTATTTTCTAAATTTCATCAATTTATTTTTATCCATAAAAAAAACACGCTTTATATCTAATTAATGAGATTCAGCTGTTTTGAAGGTCACATAATTCGTTGCGAAAACATTATTTTCGCACAATTTCCTTTAATTAAAAAAAAAAAAAAATAATAATCAGCTGAATTTTTAAATGACTCTTTGACATGATCAATTATTTAAATTTCAAAAAATAGCCGAAAATAATGCAATCACTATATTGATGTTTCTAGCAGTACATTTCGAGCTAAAAAAAAAAAATCTTAAATAATAATAAATTATAATCATAATAATTGGTATCACAATTTTTAAAAATAATTTATTCATTCATGCAATAGGCATATGGTTTTAAATTTTAATAATATTAATGACATTAATAATATTATTAAAAACATTTTTACAATCTAATTGAAATATTATACAAAAGCATAATTTCAAATTTTAAAGATTGATCAATTTGACTGGTAATAATAATAATTATTATTCTGCCATGTCGAGAAAAAAAAAACGCGCTTATTGCTTACCTTTTGAAAACTCCTTGTAATATTATTTCACGTCGAAGTTTGTTATAGTCTACTTGTCGATTATTAATTCATACAAAGCATGCTGCTACATTGCCCAATTTAAAAATAATTTCTTGTTTCCCTCTCCTCTCTAATTTTCTTTTGATGATTTCTGTCGTTCCTTATAATTCAGTCAACAATCTCTGCATTTGGATTGATTTATCCTCAATGTTTTGGCTCGCGTTACCATACCAACAAAAAAAAAATTGTTTTCTTACCTTTATTAATATTAATATAATAATAAATATATTTATTTACGTCCGATATTTACGTTGATATATGCGTTGAAAATCATTAGTGATAACAGCATTGAAAGTTATCAGGTGCTTTAATTTAAAATTAACACGTCAGGATATTAAATTAAACTTAAAAAGTAAATAAGTTCTTTAAGTCATGCTGTTTTATTTTTAATAATAATAAAAAAAAATTTTTTAGCAAAATTTCCGACGTCACAATAATCATTAACTTTGATTTAAGGATGTTGAAAAAATATCGATATGTACTGTATTTCAAAATATCAATAGTTTTTTTAAAAAAATATCGACATTTCTAGCTGATATTTTTTTACCTGATATATCGATATAAAAAATAATAAAAAAAAAAAATTATTGAAAAAATCAAATAGCGTAGGATAAAAATTATAAATTTATAATTCTAAATAAATTTAAATTTACAGTAAAACAAAATTTGAGGTAAATTTTAATTCCGTGATTAAAAGTAAACTAACATTTTACATATTTATATTTACGTATTTATGTTTACATTCAGTTGATAGATAGATTTTAATGTGCAGCACAATGTGGTGTTAAGTTAACCAGAATTAGGAAATTCAGGATGGGAAAGTAAAAACCCAAATAAACCAATAAACATTTTAATTTTTTCAAGAACCTTAATATAACGGTTAGCGAAAAAATATCAAATGTGCAACTAAAATTTCAATTAAAATAAATTAAAAAAATAATCTAATTCATAAACCATGACATACCTTTAATAAAATATTTAACGATAAATTCAAGTACCAATAAAACCGATACTCCAGTCCACAAGCCAATAATTCCTCCGATTTCAGATAACACGACAGCCAACTGCACAAAATATTATAAGAATAACAATATTATTGCTTTTGTATAGTTTAACGATAATTTATGTTATTAGATAATTAATATTAGAAAATTATTTTTACATTGTTCAAAGGTATCTCTTTAATAATAGTAGACTTTGTAACTTTTGGACGCAGCTTGAACCAACTCGACCCTAGGGACACATTGCTAAAATAATATATATTCCAATTTTACAATATTAAATTAGTAAAATTCCATTATACTATTCTTCATAAACATTCCAAATGTCGGAGCGTTGTCTTTGGTAAAACTAAAATAATAGCACATTTACAGGATACCCGTATTATAGCCTACAATACACAAAACTTCATACTATTTCATTTTTCCACTGCACTTTGACATCGAGGTCGTAATTAATTTCTCTAATGTAAACGCAATATTTAAAATATCATTAGAAATATTCTAAATTTAAGATCGTCAAACCTGCATGGCAATGGACAAGTACAATTTGGAATAAGCACAGAAAGGTAGCAGGAAATGTCTAAAATTCGAAAAAAATATTTTTTTTTAAACGAAAAAATGTTTTTAGGAGGAATACCCGTAAAATTTAAATGTTGTAATTCAAAATCTGAAAATTCTCTTCTTCCTTTGTAATTACGCTCAAAGTTATAAGAACATTGAGTTGTACTTAGATTGAATAAACAGGATGTCTCACATTCCTAGTTTGAAAATAATAATGTGTCTTTGAAATTAACATTAAAAATACTGAAATTGATTTAAATACATGTTTAGTGTACAAATATTGCGTTTCATGAGTGTGAAATAAACTCAACCACTGATATTCTGGTAACAACGGAGAAACGCAGTTGCTGGAGTACGGAGCGGGTAAACGTTCCTTAATAGTCTAACATCGAATAAAATAAATAATCACATAAAAATAAGTTAGAAGTTCAAACTCACCGGAGTAAATTCAACGGTTATATTTTGGTTTGGTTTGATGACGATGACTTTGCTTAGTGGCTGTGTGTTGGGGGAAGTTCCCTTTTGATGAACAAACACGTACATGTCAGTGGAGTAAATTAGTTCCAACTCTAATGGCTTTGTATAAGCCAGTTCTAAAATTAATTCTGAATACACTTGGAAATAAATAATGGTAACATTATTGATGACAGTCACCTCTAGAATTCAATTGCTCTCGATGTTCATCGTTCAATAAACCGGGATTTATTGTGGCGCAATTGCCCAAATCACCTATCGACA
>JAQGAZ010003644.1:0-10996 GCA_034692225.1 Polydesmus complanatus
GAGTGAAAGTTCAGCTCAGAAACGATAAAACCTAAATAACTTTTGAAATCGATGAGATATCGACCAACGGACAACGGTATCGTGTTTCTAAGGTCATTTTACATCTTAAGTCACTTTCAAAACAATCAAATCAAACGCGCTTTGTGTTTTGTTGATTCAAACGCGCTACATACACCAGCGCCATCTAGTGGCTAATCAAAAAAAAAGACGGGCGTGGCCATTGAACATTGAGGAACGACGTCCGCTACTTAGCGCAGCCTTACTGAGCATGCGCATGAGCATCTCTTGTGCGGGAAATTCAACTATTTTCTTATACCTCGTTGACTGCGCATGCGTTATGACCTCCTTTTCTCGTGTCCTTTTAAGTCTCGTATTTACCTTTTAATATTGTTATATTTTAGGTTTTTCCATCAGCGTTAAAACTACTTGTACAAAACAAAAACAGAGTTACTCATTCAAATAATATAGTACGGTAATAATTATTATTGTCCATACAAATCTAATCATTACATAGGCTACAAGGTTGTTGTAAACACAGTAGGCTACCGTAGTTGGTAGTCTAATGTCGAAGGGAGAACATAACCGCCTTAATAGTATTTAATAGTTAAAAGCCACACTTACTACTTATTAGTGAAATCCACGTCGATGGCGGACATGGTCTGCTGCAAAGATTTTTTCTTTGAAGTTTCTAGAAGTTTATCACTTGATTGAAGCTACGAGCCTTCGACCCATCTCACCGCGTTGCAATTATAAAGCACAGCCGCTCATCACTTTCATCTTCCTGGTCACGTGGTCTGCTGACGGTGTTGTCGCTCGGCGTGGGGCCGCCACCACTGACTAGGAGCCACGGTACTAACATCCAGAACTTTTGGCAACGGTTTGGCTGGTCTCGGAATATCAATCGATTGGGGGGAAAAAAATCAATGTAATAAAATTATATTAAAAATTTAATGACATATTTTTGTTAAACTAATTGCATTTCTTTACAAAAGATATTCTTATTTTTAGAGAAACATTTGCTATTATTTTAAGAATCGTTGATAATTATGATTATGATAATTATGATTATGATATAAATAAATTAGACACTACTTGATACTAAGATAATATGTTCACTCGATGTTATGTTATTTCTATGTAAAAAAAAAAATCAAAAAAGAAATTCAAAATTCAAATGTGTTAGCTTATGAACTATTGCATTATGCAGTCTATAGCTAAGCTGGAACAGGTTATATCTCCGCTTTTTATTTACAAATTACATACATTTTGGCCATCATGGCGAAATAAAACCCAAAACCATAATAAGCCTTAATAGAAGAGAAGGGGGGAAGCAGCGTGGGCCACATAAATGCTTCGCCTCATATACCCGGACAACGCTTTAACCAGTTCCTAGATATAGGTGGAAACTACCAAAATGGCAGCCGGTGTTAACCAGCTGATGGCGTATATGTTCCCGATCAGGAAAAGGAATAAGCTATCCAATACTACACTCCACATTTAAGCGGTCGCTGAATGATTTTAAAAAAAAACACACATGGTAGACTTTCTAATGGCTCTCTATCATTGTTCCTGCTAAGCTGCATCCTGCTGCATGGCTGATTAGAAAATTATATCTTATCAAATTAAGTTTAAATTTGTTTTAGAAACACTGAAATTATCTAACCAAAACATCTTCGTGGTATTATTTTTAGAGTTGTCAAGATGTTGCAAATTCATTAAATACTATTCAAAACTAAGATAAGATCACTCAAAGTTATGTTATTTTATGTTAGAAAAACTCCCATGTCTAACTGTTTTATCTGAAATTTTGTTATTATTTTAAGAATTGTTGAGCTGATATAAATAAATTAAACACTACTTGATAGTAAAAAATTCAAATGTGCTATCTAATTAAACATTTTGTTAGGCAATCTACTATAGCTAAGCTTAGCAGGAACAAGTTACTTATTTGCTTTTTAATTATATACATTTTTGCCATAATGGTGAAATAAACCCTAATGAGCCTTGATTGAAAATAAGGGGAAGCAGCGTGGGCCACATAAATGCTTCGCCTTATATACCCAGACAACGCTTTAACCAGTTCCTAGATATAGGTGGAAACTACCAAAATGGCAGCCGGTGTTAACCAGCTGATGGCATATATGTTCCCGATCAGGAAAAGGAATAAGCTATCCAATACAACACTCCACATTTATGTAGTCGCTGCATGATTTAAAAAAAAACACATGGTAGACTTTCTGATGGCTCTGTCATTGTTCCTACTAAGCTGCTTCCTGAATGGCTGATAAAATTAAACTTAAATTTAGTTTTAGAAACACTGAACTCACCTAACCATTACATCTTCATTTGTATTATTTTTAAATAATAAATTGGAGACTATTTGATACTTAAATAAGTAAGTCTACCTTCGACTTGTAAATGTTGAAAGCACTCTGCAAATCCCAGGGTTGAACAAAACTTCCTCAAACTGGTCAATTATGCGCGGATCTAAAAACCGAAAAAGAAAAAAAAAAAGTCATTAAAAATTGTTTGCTTTTTTTTTTAGTAATAATGTAATTCAATAGAATTGATACAATAATATGAACAATTTAAAAAAAATTCCATTAAAACCAAGGGAAAAAAATTATTAATTTAAATAAACTTAAATAACATAAATTAATAGGGTAACAAATAATAATTACTAAATAATAATATTTAAAAAAATAATAATAATAACTATAATAATAGCTTAAAAAACCTAAAAAACTTTTTTTCTCTCCCAAAAAAAAAAAAATGTTCAAATTTTACTGAAAAAATTTGGATGAAATTCTGTGTTTACAAAAAAAAATGTTGGAAAAATGAGTGTAAAATACATGGGAGAAAAAAAGTATTAAACAACGCAGTATTTTGTAAAAAAAAAAAAAAAAAGTTAGTTGACACTCTCATATCGGCACGCGGAACTAAACTTTGAAAAACGCTACATTCTCCATGATAATTCTCCAAAAGTCTCCATCTCTGTTAAGTTTTTTTAACTCGGAATTTTTAAATTTGCTTCACAGTTTTAGCTGCAGATAAAAAAAATAAACTTTGCTCTCCTGCTCATAACATACGTGGCGGCCCAAAAACCCAAGCTAAAAATTCCTTGTTTTTGGAAACTATTCTGTGCGCGGTTATTGCGCCATTCCCATATAAATGTTTATGTAAATCGAAGCACTGGTTCTTGAGTTCTTGGTTCTGAAAAAAATATTTGTTCATTTTGACTACATGTATTATAATAAGAAAGAAAAATGATATAAGCAAAATCTTTAATCCCCACGTGACATTCCTCGTAAACTTGCGCACAAGTTCTCAATTAAATCGACGCTTATATGGCGGTAAAATCCACGTTCAAGCACATCGTTTGCTGAAAGATGACGCTATGTCAGTTATGCACTATCTTTTTAGAGATCAAACCTAAAAGAATTAGAAACATTATTCGATCTCAGGCGTTCCCGTTCCAAGTCGAACATACTATATTAATAAAGCTGCTTTCGTGTATTCACGCTCGAGGAAACTGTAGCCTACTCGCTGTACCTGAATAAAACAATCATCTAAATAATATCCAAAACTACACAAGTTATGGTTTATAAAATGAAGAAGTTTAAATAATTATAAAATGTATTAGGCCTACATCCCGGAATTTTTTTTTCTCTTTAAGACAATTTCATCCTAAGCTGACAGTAGCAAAATCCACGTGGATCGATCGAAGCACATTAATACAGCCTGAAAGATTCGCTTTTTCAATGTTACTCGTACATTTATCTACAGTATTACTTTAGGAGACAAACCTTTTCTGCACGCGCAATCGTCTACGTCCGGCACTTTCACGTCTATATAAACTAATAATTAATTAAAAACCTTAATTATCCAGAATTTTTTTTCTCGCTTCAACTTTTAACACACTTTTTGAACATTTTTGAAACAGCTGACAGAGTTCTAACGCGGAATTCTTTTCTTAATCAGTCGCTAGATGGCGCTGCTGTAAAGTGTTACGTTGAAATGCCTACGGCAAAATGTCTAACCATGTCTACGGCACCTCAAACTGGCCACGAATTTTGCTTATTTTTTAAGTTTTGGTTTATAAATTAGTAAACACTTTATAATAAGTTTTTTTTTTTGTTTTACTTTTAACTAGTAAAAATTAAGTTAAGAATAACAGTAAACAATATTTAGAATATTATAATACAATAATTAAAAATAATATTATGTTTTTCGGCTCTTAAAGGGCGTCGTAGATTTAGTAGACATTTTTGTTTTAGACATTTTGATTACGTAACTGCTTCTAACATTTACGAAAACGAACCGCTAAATCTCATTTCCATAACTTTTATAATAATTATGTTAACAGTTTATCTATTTTTAAATTAAGACAAACAAAAAAAAATGTTAACTCAACCGGTTAATTCGCTCTTAAATTTAGCGGAAAATTACATCGTCGCCAACTTTGATAACGTGGAATCGTTAGGCGGCTTCCCCGAAACCATGGCTGAGTCGTTATTCGCCCGAGTCGCCTCTCACTGTCAGCTCGTTAATAAAGATACCAGCCAATATTTGAACGTTTTCGTCGCAGCTTACGGCTCGGTAGTGTTGAGTAGTTTAAATCTGCCTTCGCTAACTATTTTAAACGAGTACCTGGAACGCATCGCTTGTACTTTCCCTCACCTCACCGCTTTGGATCTCGGACACTGTCATTTAGGAAAGAGTCACGACATCTTCACCGGTTTTCAGTTCATGAACAAGCAAGTATATTACATTGAAACCCCATTAAATTATAACTACATACTTATATCTTACCTTGAACAGCCTGAAGATTCTGTTATTAAATGACTGCGCTTTAGAAAACGAAAGCTTGAGGAAGATGACGATTCCCTGTCGAGTCTCCAAGACTGGTCTGCTGCAACTTTCATTCTTAGATATCGCAGGTTTATTTTTCCTATAATTTTCTCAAACTTCCATCGTGAAATAAAATGGAAGGGTGCGCGCGGAAGAAATTGTAAAATCTTTTTTCTCTTTTAATCACAGATAATCCAAAGTTGACGGCGAAATGTTTGTCATTTTTAATCTGTCTTCGCCAATTGAAACGCGTAAACATTTCCACGGGAGCCGCAGGCATGACTGTTCGTAAGAAATTTGCCCTAATATCATTTTAGAAATAAATATTTGTATTTTATAGAAGGAGGAAGTTTTAACTTACATGAAGCGTTTTGATTTCGAAGCGATGGATGCTGAAAATGTTGATCCGAGGAGAGTGCATGCGGTGCTGAACGAAGGCTGGGCAGCTCACCTCGTGCAAAACTGGTTAATAAGCGGTGGTTCTTCACCTTGCAAATTAAAAAAAGAGGAGCACAACTCGCCTTCAAAATTTTGTAATTTCCACCTTTAATAATAATAAGCTTTTTGCCTAATATTGAGATGAATCGGTGTCTTTTAACTAATTCAAATTCTGCGTTGTAGATGGGCGACCTAAAAGAATCAAATTGGATTTAGACGCAGCCGCGGCCGTACCAGCGAAGAATACGAGTTGCGATAGTCACCTGTGTATGGTGAGGCGAGAAAATATGAATATTGCATCGATCAAATCCACCGTCGTTCCCGAAAAGCCTACATGTTTCATTCCAGACGATGTCCTTTCTGGATATTTACGAAGCTCTTCTACCAATACCAAAGTGTGCGGCGGTACAAAACGCAGCCCGTTCGATTATCTATAAGCTAAATGATTGAGGACAAAGTTACTATTATATAAATTTTAATAATGTAATGTACTTAATGCAAATGGTAGGTGTTACGTTTTTCGTGCGACAACTTTTTATATTAATTCTGATTCACCTGAAATTGACAGAAAAAAATATTATGTAAATAAAAAAAAGCCCGTTATTTTTGTGAGAACTGAAACTTTGGCTCAAAGTTGTGAAATAAGTTAGGTGAGAGCTGTATACACACAACATGAGTTTACAGTAGGGTTCAATCATCTTCGGTGTTTTCGAATTAATCGTAATTATTATTATGAGATACACCGTAATTGCAATTTCACAATCCAAATTTTGAATGGATATTAGAGTAGGAAACATACCTGCGAAAGCTTTTGATATTCTAGATCTTAATTCGGCTTCGTTCTTTCCGACGGCTTCTTCCGAGTTTTCCTACTACTGTATCACGTCGTCAACATCGTCACAACACTTGTTACCAATGGCGTCAGCTGGTTCTGGAGCCCTTAAAGAATTATGAAACAGGCATTACCTGATTTATACCCTACTAGAGCAAGTAATTGTTAAATTAAAGCGTAATTACTTAACTGATGTAACATTATTTTGCGTGGTTCCAACTTCCAGGCCGATATTCAAAAATGTATTCGCTCTGAAAATTATGCAGATGAAAACGAAGATGAATAAAAACAAGTAGAGGTTTAATAACACAAAACGAAAACGTGAAAAACAAAAAAAAAAAAAACGAGTGAAAAGATGAATAAAAACAAACACGGTAGATATAAAAACAACACAAAAACAAAAAAATTCAATATCTAATTATTACTTAGCTGATGTTACATATTTTGCGTGGTTCCAACTTCCAGGCCGATATTCAAAAATGTATTCGCTCTGAAAATTACGCAGATAAATAAAAACAAGTAGAGGCTTAATAACACAAAACGAAAACGTGACAAAACAAAAAACCGAGTGAAAAGATGAATAAAAACAAACACAGTAGATATAAAAACAAACACAGTAGATATAAAAACGACACAAAAAAACAAAACAACACAAAATTCAATATCAAAAATATTTTAATTATAAAATATATACAAGAAAACGTTTCGTAATTTTTTTTTTTTTTTTTTACGTTTTACACAAATTACTAATACAAATCATCAGTACAAAAAATAAAAAATAAACACATAATTTTGAGTAGTAAAATTATTATTTGAAACGGAGGAGAGAAAATAGAAGAACGGGACTTTGATTTCTGTTCCAATTGCAAAAATAATAAAAGAAAAATGGAGAAAAAAACAAAAGAAAAGCAAAACATTATTTTTCGTTATGTCAAATTGCTATCTTATTAAACATTAGAAAAAAAAATTGACTATTTTAGATTGACTTGCCTATTATTTTTTTTGCAGAATAATACAAAAATAAATCTGGCAATAATCTGAGCAAATTGACAAATCCGAGTTGAGGGGGGAGGAGGGGGGGGTAAAACAAAAATTAATAATGAAAGAGGTAGAATATGAATGAATGAATGGATAAAAACAAAATTTAAATTTAACACTACACTGTATTTTTTTTTTTAACAAAAATCTGTAACAAAATTAATTCGAATTAATAATTTTTTTTTTTAAAAAAAAAAAAAAAAACTATTGTAAAATACTTTGTATATTCTATGCTTTCTTTTTTCTTATTAATAATGAGTAGGGAAAATAAAAAAAAAGCGGAAAGTACCATTTTTCATAAATTAGGCTTCTTTTTTTTTTTCAATGGCAATTACAGTACCGGTATTAAAAACACGTTTTTGGTACTTTCATCCTTTTTTTAGTTCTACTACTGTATTATTAAAACTAATAACTATTGTTTTGCTTAATTAATTATAATATATATTTTTTTACAATATAATAATAATATTCATCCGAATCGATTACTGTTGGTTGGGGGATTTAAAATTCGATTATCGAAAACAGCATATGACTAATCTTTTATTGTATATTTTTTTTCCCCTCTTATTTTGTATATAAAAAAAATAAAATAATAATAAAAAACAAATAATAATAAAAACCACTGTTCGATATCGAAACACTAACGGAACCGGATGTAGACAAAAAAAAATATTTAAAAAAAAGGATAATAAAAACCGGAAGTAGAAGTAAGGTAGGGGGGGGGGGAGTGGAGGAGGAGTATTTATAATATACATTTATATATATTTTTTTTGTGTATTTTTTTTTCTTCCTCATTATTTATAAATATTAAAAATAAACAAAAAAAAAAAAAAAACAGTATAAAAAAAAAATTTAAATTGGTTTTGCTGGGGTATGGCACACCACCACGTGTCGCCAAAGCGTATGTTCTTCCTTCACTCGTCGACGCTCTCGGAAACGGAAACAACAACTAAAATTATTATTACCCTATTGCACATTGCTCATGGCTTCCAGCACTTCCTCTTCCGCCGCGTCGTCCACTTCCGCGAAGATTTTGTCGGCGATTTTCCTGAACTCCGTCTCCGAAGCTTTGCATTTGGGGAAGAGAGTGCGGCAGTAGTTGCCGTCTTCCGCTTTGCGACCGGAGAAAGCAGCGAAGTGGTAGACGGAGGAGAACACCTTCTGCTCGCCGCTCACTTCCGGTACCTCATCACTGAAAAATCAAAAAAAAAAAAAAAAAAATTTATTATTAATAAAATAAATATTTCTATTTTCTTAAAGCCAAAAAAAAAAAAAAAAAAAGATGCAAAACGAATCACGGTTTACAATAGGAAAACAATGTAAATATCGCAGATGCGTTACGCGCTAACAATTTTCTTCGGGATTCAAAGTGAAAACAAAAAAAATTTACAAAAAATTTTATATCGAAAACTTAAAAAAAATTAATTAAAATTTTTTATTAGTGTTTATTTTTTTTTTTTTTTTAAGTTAATCTGTCTTTTACACGGTGTCCGTAAAAAAAAGTGCACCCAACTCAATTCGTATTAAAATCGTCTTAATAATATAAATATTTGAATGACACATGGAAAAACTGCACTTTAATTAATTTAACATTGAATTGTTTTATTCTGTGTTTAAAATATCCCCTTCCGGTTCTTAAGATAAGCATCATACCCACTCCCTATGCCCCTCCACCTCACTACACAACAACTTCATCGAGTTCGTCTCATGCCTATATCATATTACGTTAGCGCACTTCTTCCGTATCCTAGACTTAAGGTAGACTACAAAATATGGGGTGTGATTCGAGAAAAAGTTTACGAGAGAAAAGAACGAGGGATGGAAGTGTTTGTATGCGGGAGAGAGGCAGGGAAAGTGTAGATGCAGCTGTTGTGTAGTGAGGTGGGGAGGGGCATAGTGAGTGGGTATAATGCTTATCTTAAGGACCGGAAGTGGATATTTTAAACACAGAATAAGAACAATTCAATGTTAAATTAATTAAAGTGCAGTTTTTTCTATGTGTCATTCGAATATTTACATTATTAAAAAGGATTTAATACTCATTCAGTTGGGTGCACTTTTTTTACTGGTACACCGTGTAAACGAGTCTTATGTAAAATTAACTGTAATTGAATTGTAATGATTTCTAGACTTTTATCTCACTTTTGCACCTGAGCACCTGGTAAAAAAAAAATATAAATGGGCACGAACTGTTGTATTTTGTTTTAATCAGAGTAGTGCATGAAGGAAGGAAGGAAAAGGAGTGAGTGAGGGAGAGGTCATCGACCTTTGCTCGCCACTGGTCATTGTTCGTTCAACAAAAGAGATCAACTAATAAAAATCGTTCAATTACAACGGGGCTCGGCTTATCTCGTTTTTTTTTTTTTTTTTTTTACTACCTCTTTCCGAATAATAATAATAAAATCAAAGGAAGAAGAAGAAGAAGAGATGATGCGCATGTAATGAGCGAACAACTTAAGGGTTATTTAGTGCGAACAAACCGAGAGAAAAAGAGTTCACGTATTCAATGACCCCTCTTGGTTTTTTTTTTAAATAGGAACTATCCCCCCCCCCCCCACCCCTCTCTCCTTTTACGTCTGTCTACCTCGTTTTTTTTTTTAATAATAGTATCTAGAAGAAGAAAAAAAAATACGTGCTTCGTCTACTCAAAACGCATTGTCCAGATGGTTCGTCCATCCAAAATGATTGCGTGTGTGTGGAAAAAAAATCTTCGAGGAATAATATTTAAATTTTTTGATGCGAAATGAATGGAGGAGGGTAGAAAAATGATGATAATGAGGAGAACCGGTTAAGGTTAGCAGACGGAAATGATTATTTTTTGAATGGGGGATGGAAAGCCAGCCGGTTTAATAAAATATTAAAAAAATTAAAAGTTTTTCCTTTTTTTTTTTTTTTTTTTTTTTTTTTTTTTGACCGTTATGTAAAAATTGACCAAGTTAAAGAAAGATTAGGTTAGGGTCACTTACACTCCGAACAATTTTTATTTGCTATTAAAATAAGATACCCGCTAGTTTGATTTATTTTATTTTATTATTTTTTTTTGTGGATGATTTTTGCTTAATTTTGTGCGAGTTTTATGCTACTTTTAATATCTTTTTTTATGCCGTATATTTAAGCAAAAAAAAAAAACCAACTTTTTTTTTTCTTTATCAACGCAAATTTTAAATGTTACGCGCAAACATTTTTTCTAGCCTTTTTTTTTTTTTTTTTTTTTTTTTTTGATCAGCCTTCAATATTAAGTGCCAAAGATTTTTTGGAACATCCTTTACCCCAGATAAGCAGTTCTCACAAGAAAAAGTTCTCATAAAAATTTTACGCATCTTACGAGTTTTAGAACAGCCCTCATCTTACACCTGTACTTTAAACAACATCAGAAAAAAAGAAAAAAAAAAATCAATACCGTAATAATTTTTGAACTATCGAAAATAATTATTGTCCAATAATTTCAAGAGCGAGGTGAAGACAGATTTATGAAATTAATTTTCGATTAATTTTTAATTGATTTTAAAAATTATTATTTTTTTTCTTTTTCTCTAGAAAATTGTTTTTAATTTTTTTTGTCATTTTTTTTTTTTTTTTTTTGAACAAAAAAATCTAAATTAATTTTATTTTCTTTAAAAATAGATTTAATTTTTGATCAAACTTCAAATTATTTAATAAAAAAACCAAAATAAAATGACTTTTGGAACATCCCTCAACAGAATATACATTTTCCTATGTAATTTCTTTTTCTTCCCTTAAAAATCGCTTTAATTTTTGATCAAGCTTCAAATAGCGAATTATAATGACTTTTGGGGGGGGGGGGGGGGGGGGGGGGGGGGGGGGGGGGGGGGGGGG
>JAQGAZ010003645.1:0-10995 GCA_034692225.1 Polydesmus complanatus
GCGGGAAACGAATTCCATAGCTTTTTGTTTCGATAAGAACTCAACCTGCGAACCAGGCTGTCAAGTGAGTCTTCCCCCCCAATTTTATAATCATCTGCGGAGCGCAAAAGACGGCCCCTATCGGTCACTCCCGCCCGAAAGAAACTCCGGAAACGATCCAGAATTCTTCTGACGTATACGCGGTTCAAAAAAGCAATCGGCTTCTCCAATCCCAAGGACGCATATAGTGGCGAGATGTGTTCACCTCGGGGGAACCCGAACAACACTCTAAGCAAACGATTTACAGTTCGATATATGAGGTCTCTATCGGATACCCCCACGATACCCATCATTCTCATCTATAACAACACTCCATGAATTCTTTTTACGTGACAATCCTAAAATAAATATTAGAAAAATAAGAATAGAGTGCTGGAGTGTGTGTGTGACGTTATTTGAGATCAATCGATAATAAAATGCCGGTGCATGTGATTACAAAAAGGTCTTAAAGATGGGGGAGAGCAACACCCTAATGACTAGCATATTATATTAATTCACTTTTATTGATAATCAATAAGTTAGTTATTTGGATCATTTGTACTGTATACAATTTTAAATTAATTTCAAAACTCCTATTTTACTCTGTACAGTATATCAAACACATATTTTACAGACACTCTGTATTTTCGAATGATCTATATATTTGTTTGCCTTTATTTTTTTCATGTAATATTTTATCCGTTGTAAATAAATTAGCAATAAATTTAGAGAATATTCTTCATTTTTTCACACAAAAGGTCGCCTTGCACAATAAACATAGACGGGAAAAAACTGTTTGAAATGATGTGGGTGGGTGGATGGATAAAAATATAACAATTCTTTTGAGTTTTCTTTAGTACCTATACAGTGAAAACAAAATTAATACGATTCTCGTGCTGAGCTGTTGCACTTAAATCAATCTTCAACCTACGTTCAACGTCTTTAAGAAAAAGTATAAATTATAATTATTATAACCATAGACAAAGGTTGTCGGTATTCTAAATCTTATTTTAACAACGGTAACAGCATTGTTCTGATTACCAAAACCTAATTTACTAAAAACACAGTTTTAATGATTTAGAAAATGAACCAAAAGTACACGTTGGGAAAACCATTTCAGTATTACAGGACTTCAAAAAAATTATACGTGTAAAAAATATATAAAAATAATCATTGTTATTCTAAAGTCACATATAAAATTATTAATTTCACAAGTAAATAACACTGTTCTCACTTTTAAAACCTCATTTAACTCTCCCGCTCCTTTAACCGGCAGATGCGTATCTCTAACAAAGGTGGCATCACAGCACATGCGTAAACTCAAAATTAATGGAAATTATTTATCTTTTGCCCGCCTGTCAAAAAGTCAACATTCATTACGCAAACTTCATCCACCCACTCTCCCATAGTTCCCGTACATAAATTTGCATTACCAAACCACCCACTAGAAACTACCCGCTCTGAAACATGCAAAATTCCAAAGTAGATGAGAGCTTCCCTACATTTCAACTCGTTGTATGCTTAAATAGACTGTTGATATACAGTACATGTATTTTTTTTTATTAATATGAAGGTTACTATTTTAATTGTTAGTTTAGTGAATAGACTAGCCATTACACTGTACAGTATTGGGAATTATTAAACGTTAATCTTTAGAATTTTGATGTTACAGTATGTCATCAAACTAAAATTGAGTCTTATTTTTAATTATCTACAGTATATATCGAGTCCAGTTACTTGTTTAGATTAATTTACTAAACTTTAGCAGCGTCGAATTTATTTAAAGTACATATAATTTGAAAATTTTGAGTTTAGTTCCTAGCGGAGTGGTTATTTTGCGATAAGTTTTGTTGGGCGAGTGGCACCCACCCCAACAGAAACGACCGGCTCTTCCAACGCAATCGCACTCGGCATCTCTCAACAATAGAAAAATAAAAAGCAGAAAAAAATGAAGTCATAAATAAAAATGTTTGTTTTTTCTTTCCAAAAAAATTCGCTTTTTTTTTTTTTGCAAACGCAGAGAATATTTTTTTGGCTCTTTTCCTCTATGAATAAATTAGAAGCGGTTTTCTATTTTTCATACGTATTTTTATCTATTTTTAAATTTAATCTCGAAAAAGCCAAAAAAATGTTTCGATTTAGTTAGCTATAAACAACTATGACGGGGAAAAAAATTCAATGGAAAAAATGTGCCTTAAAATTTTTTTTTAAAAAAAAGATGATTTGTAGATGATAAAAATGAATTATAATGCACTTCAATTTTCAATTAATTTTACATCAGGAGAAAGCTAATCACCGGAAGATGACAACAAACAAACAAACAAAAAAAGATAATGTTATTCGTATTCTAAATACTATTACTGTATAGTCAGAGTACTAAAGCTCATTATGAATCGAGGCCCTGCTATCGTTTTCGACTACATTTGTATCACTATTCCACTAATTTAATATTATTAAATTACACAAGCTTTACCCACTCTACTCAGTCTAACCCCACGGAATTAATGCCAAAAATTGCGTTTTGTTTGTTTACATAATTATGCAGGGTAAATAGGTGACGCATCATTATTTCAATCTAAGAAATGAGTGCATGTTAAGAGTCGGCGTCCCCAACAGCGATTTCTGACTTTACCTGTTCCATCGTCACTTATTCGAACAAGAATGTCATTCTATTGTCAGCGATATATTGTTTATGGGCAATTTCAAAGATTTAAACCTGTTTTCTGTTTTTTATTTAAATCTGTTATCGCAAATTTAATGTTTAGTGCTCTTTTTTTAAATTGAAAATAGCGAACTTTCAACCCAAGTATTTAGTAATTATTCACTGTGTATTAATAATTTATTAATGCAAATTTTAATTAACTATTTGCATTATTTAATAGCCATCTTTCTTTTTAATCGCAAATTATTATTTAATTACTAGGAATACATTAAAGGTTTCTTTGTGGCACCGAAAAACGCAAATGTATTGAGGACTAAAACTATAGTGAATTAAAACTTTATTGGCCATTAAAAGTTGTTCTAAGGATTCTTTTAAAAATTTAATCATTGATAGAATCATAAAATTAATACCGGTTCTGCATTAAGAAAAGTGATATGGCGTAAGGACCCCAACCCCTTTCTCTAAATCTTATTTATTTAAAGCTCCAATCTAACTCTTCCAGCGCTGTCAGTGTATACACAGGTAGATTCATCTTTATTAAAGCGAATAAAGTTATCACAAACCCTCCGCAAAATAACGAAGCCTCTGCTTTTGCGTTACATTTTTTTAGTCTTTTTTCAATTTTAATGGTTTTAGTTTATAATAGTGTCCATTAAAGCTAGCTTTACTTACATAGTTGCATTAGTAGCTTAAAGAGTGATTAATTGCATAAAAAACTCTAGATATTAACAAATGCGACATTCTGCTTAAGGCGCTAATTGGAATCGCTAATTAATTTAAGTAATAAACGATGTTGAATTAAAAAAAACGCACTTGTGCGCTTTCACCGGCAGCCGAAAGAAATTTGATATAAGAAGCAACTTATTTTAATTTGGTGTTTTTTTTTTCTTTAAACGCAAATAAACGCGTATATTCTTTAAATATAAAAATTTTAAAACACTTATAATGGCGCCTCTCTCTACTTGGCGCCGGCAGGGGTGGCATCTCACTCATCATTTTTGCTTTGTCGTATCTTTCCATCAGTGTTCAGTTTAATCTTCAATATTTTTGACAGTAGTTTAATATTAATTTTTTGTTATTTGTAATTTATTTTGATAGCAGTTTAGATTTTTATCTATTTCACTGAGTCTTCTATTTTAATATTTTATCAAAGATTTTTCTTGTAAAATTCTCTATTTTAATCGTGCTGCTTTTTGATAAAATCAATTATTTTTATTCGAATCTCTTACACACTTAACCATTTTTACTCGAAAACTTTTTTTTCATTCTCACTCAATCCCTAATATTCCCAAAGTCAACACCCGATTTCAACGTTCCTATTAGGCTATACTTTACTTAAATATAAAATTGACTTTTTTCTTTTTTTTTTTTGTATTTTTCTGGCATTGTTAAAGTTCTTTGACTTCGGCCTAGAACGTTGCACAGCGCAAGCGACGAAGAGAGCGTTAATACTCGTGCAACGCAACAAAAAAACAATTATTTCTCATTTTCTCAATTAATTCACATTAGTCTCTCAAGAAGAAAAAAAAACTAGTCTTGAAATTGTTTTCATCTACCGTTGGCCAGATGGCGCCGCTATTGCTATGGAAAACTAAATTTAAAAATAGACGTCTCTAGTAAAATAATTATCGGATAATTAAACCACAAATTAATTATTTTGTTTCTTGAAATTTTTAATTTGCAATCCAATTAAGAACCTATCAATTAAAAGTAAAAATTGGCGTTTTAAAAACAAATAAAAATAAACATACAGTATTTGACGAAACAGATTCAATTAGCCTATAGTCTAGACCACGAACACATATGAAAAGGAAAATGTTAAAACAAAATCTAAGTATGCGCATAATTTTTTTTTTGTAACATTTGTTGCAGTGGATAAGAACGTCTTTCGCTTACTACGTCTCATCTCAAATTCCTGGTACAATATCACAATATTAAGCGTTCAAACAAGCACCAAAAAGCAGAAATCTTAATGCGAACATCACACTCAGACTAACTACATTCACCCAAAAGCAAATATTCTTCGTAAATTGCGAAAACTGAGGAAATTAAAAGCTTCTGATACCGGTTTTTTAATTATTAGATCGAGTTATCATTTATCTTAGACCTATTAAACCAGTAGAAGAGTTTTTAGATTTTGTTCAATTTTTTTAAATAATTAGACTTAATTTGTATTACCTGTGAAAGCCCTCTTTCCCCTACACTGTAAAAACGCTTGTTACATTACCGGCACTTAACTAACGATAACCTATCTACAGTATACCGATAATATATAAAATTTGTATGTTATAATAAATTTTTAAATATTTAATGTTCTGCGAACTTCCACACTATCCTCAAATCACCTTCCAGCTTAGCTCGTAGAGAGTTCTTGTCCTATTTCAACGCCGGCTGTCGGTTACATATAAAGTGCTTAGCCATTAAGCGACATTTGAAAGACTAAAAACCAGTCATCCTCGACTAATGCTTTTAAATTCTCCATCCTTTATCAGTTCCACCATCCGTTAATACTACCCCAATCATATGGCTCTCTTTCCCATCGTTTAGCGCTCTCTATTAGCATCATTCTTCTTGCGTTTTCTATATTGCGGACAATCACTAACTAAATTTATGCTACAAAATTAACTGTTAACTTGGTTCATTTCAAGGGTATACGAATATTAAGCTTGTTTATATTTCTCATTTTTTGACACCTTTATCAACGTTATTTTTTCTGATTTTATTTCATGTACTGTATTTAAAATGCTCAATCAATGAATGCCGTACAGTATTATGTTAAATTTTATTTAAAATAACAATCTGCTTCTTTACTTGCATCACTTTGTGCTATCTTTTTTTTTTTCGACTTTTCTAATTTTACATCAACTTGATTTTCTATTTTATTTCTCCTGGTTTTTTGTATCTCAATATCGTCTTTACCTTTCTTTCTTTTTTTTTTTTTGCTTTTCATTCTTTAAAGTCTAATTTTTTTTCTGACTGTGTCACTCCGAGGTTTTCCTTCTCCTACCTAGCGCGACATTAATAATTAGTTTTACGACAAAATTACAGTATATACTGTACACATCTAAGTTAAATTGGAAAATGAAAATGGTGCTTAATAGTGCCCTTTGGCGTTATAACTATCATTAAGAGATTCAGCCAAGCATTTTTAGATACCGTTACCAACATCATCTTCAACTTATATATATCCGACGTAATTTAAAACGATGACTAAATTGAGCGCAACAAAAACTTTGTGTGTAACAACTTGATAAACTCATTTTATGATGTCATTTATCATTTTTTTCAAGCGAAATAACTGCACGCACACTCCTTTAAATCTTGTAAAGGAAAAGAAGGATGAAAAGAAAAGTTACAGAGATTGATACGCAGCCATTTTCCAGCTGTAATTTGTAATCAGCATGTCAATTTAAATCTTTTTACAACATTTTATTGTCAAAGGCGGTGAAAGCAGCATCAACCCAGCCTATCTATTTGCGTGTCATTTGTTCAAATAAACAAAAAGAATAGTCGATGCTTTTCAGTATTAAGGAATAAGAAATGCTGCAAGGCGTCTTACGTGAAAGTTTCTCGAGCTATTCTTTGGAGATCGCAAAGGAGATGAGGGAACGTGGGGATGAGAAGAACGGGTGGGATGAGAAGGATAGGGCGGGGCAGTAAAATGCAATTTTGACTTTTTGAACTGTCAGTCGGACGTGTAAACTGAAGGACAGATGCGCAAATAAAATCAATATTAAGCTTTTAAAACGTCGACTTTTAAGATTTGTTGGCGTCATTGAAAAACCCAAAAAATAAAAATGGGTGGGTGGTTAGTGGTTGGGTGGACGGATATACAATAGTAATCGAGGACAGACAAATGGACAGTTCTCGTTGATGTTTAGACCTTTTAAATTCTATTCCGGCTGACTGGTATTGTATGGAGATCGAAAAGTCCTGAATATGTTTCCAAGATTAAGTAAATTGTTGATAGCGAATATTAAATGGTTTTTAAATTTGATCGTGTATGATGTTGATGTCAGTTAGTATGCATTGGATCTGGAATATATTGCACGAGTATATTATGTTTAAAGCAAAGTATTGACGTTATTGTTTTTAGACTCCTATTCACTGTTCTGTTTTCTTAGTAATGAGCGTATTTCATCTGCAAATTAATGGTGCATGATCTCACTGAAATACACCCACTTATTTTTTTACATTGTTATTCACATTTTACACTTGTATCGAGAAATAGTGTTTTATGCCATTCAATTTAATTGTTATTTTGTTTATTTAATATTTTTCTTTGACTCCTGCAAATTGTTTTAGCCTAATGGTCTATTTATATGCACCCCAATGAAGCAACAAAAAAAAATTAAAATTTGACAGAATTTATTTTACGCTGAACTCAATGATACAAAAACAGTTGAATCGAAAAACAAAGGCAGAAAGACAGGAGAAAGCAGTAGATGAAAAAGTGACGAATATGTAGGTGGGAAACCTCTAATGGGAGGAATTTATTGGATAAGTCTCCTTATTATTTTATCCAAAAAAAAGAGGGGCTAAATTTGTTTTTTTAACCAAGAAAAAACAGGTGCAAAACTTAATTTTGAACAGGGTGCCACTTACTCTAGCTACGCCACCCGTGAGCAATGAAGGTATTTTTATTGCAATGATTGGCAATGTTTATAATGAGTAATGAGTTATTCAATTGATAATTTTAAGTTTATCATTACAGAAAATATAATATAATTTATGTTTCCTAGTTGATTTAAACAGGTTATCGTATTACTGTAAATCAAAAATCAGTCTTTTAAAATATCGAATACAAGATCCTAAAATCAATGAGATGACGTCTGAATGCATAAAACCCATTTTCTTTCCACCCAACCACTCATTCGACCAGACCACTGACCCACAGGCGCAGAATTAGTAGTGCATGTGTGTTGCTTACTTATTGCGCACTAAGAGGGAGGAAAGGGTGAGTAGGAAAGGGGTGATGGGTAGGCGTGACAACGAAACAAAACGTGACAGGTGAATAGAAATCTTGACCACCCTAACCATCCCTTCACACGTAGAAACGATCTGGAATCAATCAAGCGAAGCTTTTCACCAGATTTTTTTACAAAAAGACATGGTGTCCATTTCGAAACCTCTTTGGGGCTTGTATTTCCTATACCCAGCCCCGTTGCTATGAGAGTGAAGTCCCTGCAATAACGGGTTCAAACAATCTTCCTGTGTTACGTTTATGCAACGTATCGAATCGCAAAAATGAGATCGATATTTAATAAATTGTAAGCGAATACCATTATATTACGAAGATATCGAAAGAAAACGTGTAAAAGATTCGAAATTGACTTTTTTCGCCCCTCCCACTTTCCCTCTACCGCCCACTTAACAGTAGCTTCTATTCAGATTAAACTCAGATTTTCTTTTACCACCCACTCGCGTTCTATCTGCATTTTAACTTCCGGTTCAATGCAAATTCAATTAGGATTTAGAGCAGGTCATATACGTAGCAGTTAATGCAATAAGGAAAAGATTGCGATATTCAGTCGCCGGCTTCAAATTTTTAGGCACCACATTACAATTATTATTCTTGTAAACATTCTTGGTCATAAGTCTTGAATATTTATCGCTAAATTATTTTAAAAAAAACATTGACTTGCATTTGGCAAATTTAAAGTTGGTCTTATGGCGTGTTGGTGGATCTCTTTATGGATAAATTGGTTATTATCTCTGATTTAGTTCGAAAACCATAATACAATACGGTACGTATTCATAATACTCGACAATTACAGCCGACACTAATCTTACGGATTATATCAAAGAATAATAATAATTTATGTAAAAAGAAAAACTTTTCTAATTAACCAAACAAGAAAACTATCTTTCTCCACCCACTCTCCTTACCTACTACCCCCTACAGGCTCCATCTTCGCGCTTAGTCGTCACGTGACTGAGTTTTAATCTTTTATAATTAGTTCTGTTCACGCTTTAAATGCTGCGACATTAAATAGTTAAGCTGATTAGGCTATCATTTATATCTATGACGTTTCTGTGAGCATTAAAGGACAGAGGGCACATGATTAACGTTGCCTGTTTATTTAAACTACTATTTAACAAAGTTTAGAAGTGTTATGGAACGTCACTAGACTCATTACGACGCCTTATGACGTCATTTTATCAATTCAAGTTTTAAAATATTGCTCATGTCACGGTATAAGGGAGTTCAAGAAACGATGACATAGAAGTACAAGTAGCCTACACGACGTCACCTATGCTGCCATGAAACATATTTTAATTCCAGGGTTATTAATTGCTAATTCATCCGCGTATTTTTTTTCTTCTTTCCGTGTCAGTAACAGATTGCTCCTCCTCTTTATATTGTATGTTCTAGAAGCGCCCGCTGAGAGTTGAGGTTACGTCTCGATCACTATCTCGCTTTGCATCTTCCACTGAGAGAGAGTAGTGGGTAGAGGGTGCAGCGAGAGAAATGAAGTATTGCTAAGTTGTTGATTATTTGTCAAAGGTGAAGATGGTACCGTCGTAAAACGCACGTGCCGATGAGAACAAGAGAATAGGAGGGCTTAGACGATGGGAGGAGTCTCGAGGGACTCGTTTGCACCGTAAGCAGCGATATGAAGGCTTTCATACCAATACTTGCCATAAGCGAGCATGATAGTCGATTTCAGAAAGTAAATTTTGAGGAATAAGCATTTTCTCTTCCGTTTTAAACCCTAATAATATGGCGCAGCAATTCCAGCGCCGATAAAGTTGGTCCCCACTAACATGCTCCGCTGTTGATTTGAAGTTTTAATATGGATTTAAAAAATAAGTTTTATTTAAAAATTCACAGTTAATTATTTGAGCATTTTTCGTTCGACTTCAATATTTACTTTTTTTTATTTTAGAATGTGTTATCTGCTTGTTTATAGATTAATTTGCTATTGAATTATTCACTCGTTTAGGATAAAATTAATTTTAGTAACTAGTTAAATCTTTCGACTTGTGTGTGGCAGAAAGTACAAAGCAAATCCTATATTTATTACGAACGCTCTTGTCTTTAACTAATATAAATTCTGAACAAATTTTGACTCGACTTACGTACAATTCTCGGTATACGAACTCGGTGCGCTCGTTGTAGGTCTGTTGATGCGATACAATTTTACAGTAGGTAAACAGTATATTGTTTGCTTGATTCGGCTTGCGAACAGAGTCAAAGAACGAATTTAGTTTGTAACCCGTGGTTCCACTGCAAATGGATTTACTTGTTCTTAATAAGCGAACTTGATGCTCTAAGCAAGAATAGCGAAAGGATGATGACGTAATTTGCATTTAGAAGCATTTACAGCGCAAACAGCAATTGTGTGTCAATTAAATTGCTACATTTTCTAAGTTTGAATTATATTAATTAATATTTTGTCTCGTTCTATGCGCCGCATCCATTAATTAACTTTTCTTTAATTGCCTCCCACTCGTTTTCTTAAAGCGTCTCAGTCGTCTTATGTCATTAATATTTGCTTACTAACATTGTTATTGCGCTCTATAGCAAAACAACAACAAAAATATATGCACTGTAAATACATAAATTATATTCACTTTGTAAATTTTTTAAGTCGTTTTGCGCATCACTAAGCATAAATCGTATTTCCAAAGAAAACAAAATTAAAAAAATATATTAGTGAGTGTAATTATAGGTGGTGATTTAAATTAATACGACAACTATTATTAAAAGCGCGCAATTAACAAGAAATCTATAATTTTGCTTATAAAAAATCAAATCTACAAATACAATTCTAATTAACAATTAAAAATAAATGCTGGCAATCATTTCTAAACATAGAACCGTTATTATAATGTACAGTAGTACACATTTATGGCAACTAAATTCCACCGAATAAAGATATATACAGCGTAAAGGTTAATAAATGACAACAATTGGTTTTAAACACCCTGTATGATGTATCCAAGATGATTTTGATTTGAATAAAGATGGTAGAGCAAAATATAAATACGATTCAAACGTTCATAAAGGAAATAAAGTGAATTCCAATTAAAACTCAAAAAAAAAAAAAAAGAAAGGGGAAAAATGTTAAAATTTAAAAACACGTGCAAGTATTCATTTTGAGAGTTAAAGTTAAAGGTGGCGTTTACCGCTCACTCTCTTTGTGTCTAGTTTTAATACTTGTAATAATCGTTTTTACAAATGGGAGTAAATAATTTTTTTGCGTTAACAAGCAATTTCCTTTAGCTGCTTGGCAACATTTTAATTTTACAGTGCCTACACTTCGTTAGCAATACCGGTATAGAAAGATGCTGGGGGGGGGGGGGGGGAT